>QRFB01016989.1:11230-21586 GCA_008931105.1 Oenanthe javanica | reverse complement strand
TTCAAAACCTCCAAGTCCTATCTTCTTTTTAGCTCTTAGTTGCAGATTTGATTGACTGCATTGCCAGTATGTAGGTTCTTATATTTTATCAGAGTCTGATCTCTTTCTTTTCTTATTAGAGTCTGGCTTAGACTTTGATTTCACATGTCCAGTTCCTGACTGAGGTGTTTGAGTTTTTATTAATACAGTCATTCCATATTGCTTTTATTACACACCACCAGGACCCCTAGGACCATCATTGCTGCTATCACCAGCTTCATCATCATCACCATATGTCCTCCTTTTAACTCCCTTTTATTTAGCATCCTTGCACACATCATCCTTATTTCTCCCGAAGGAATCACCAACTTTCTTTTCCCCTTTTTAACATCATCACCACCTGTGACAGCCAAAAGAATCTGTTCAAGTACTGTGGAGATGTTGGCATGTGCTACAATGACTGAATCAACCTTGGTGGTTAGATCAGATACTGTTGTTTGGAGATTGGCTTGATTAGCAGTAATAGTAGCAATAACATCCATGAAAGTGATTTCTTTGGATAATTGAAGGGAATGTATTCTGTCAAACTGAGTTTTGAGCAGATAAGTAGTATTATCAACACCAGTAAGTTTGGTTTGAATATGAGAGATGTCCTTGACCACACTAGCTAATTGTACAATGACATTATCTATCTCAGCCTTAATATCTGCCTTGATAGCTTTGTCTTCTTCAATGAAAGAGTCATCAGCATCTTCATCAGGGTAATGACCATGTTCTTGGAAAAAGGACTTCTTTTAAAAAGCCTTAAGTATTTCAAACTGGTGAATGGCCAAGATGCACTCAAAAGAAGCTTTATCAGCAATGCCTTTGAGCTATGTAGATTCCCAAGTTTGAGGAAAAAACTGATCAAAATAAAGAAAAGATAGATTAACTGGTCCATCAACCTTAGAACTGCAATCCTCTTGCATATCAGCTTCAACAAGCTCAATCTTTTTAACTGGAGGTGTAGACTCTATTAGTTGAGTAGACTCTGAAACTGCAAAAGGGACTATAGACCCTGACTCCTCCTTAGAGTGATCAGAGTCTGTAGACTCTGGAAACCTAGCCCTTATAGGCATGATAAGAATTGGTGCTTCTGACTTCAATTCTGCAGTCTCAGGTTGGATAGGAGTTGTATCCACCAAAACCTCCATGACTTTTTCTGCTCTTCTTGCTANCTCTTAGGTCATTTGCACTACATTCTTGTTCTTTTAAATCTTTCAACATCAGAACACTAACTTTCCCACTCATAGGTTGAAATCCAAAGTAATGATCCACACCTTCTTGGAATTTGATTTTCTTTTCTTCTAATGGCATGTCTTGATCCTTTCCTTTAGCATCAACATATTTTAAAGAAAATTTGTCCATCTGTCGATTTGTCTGTCTATGCAGAGTTAGCTTCCTGCTAATCTCCTAAAAACATTTGTGTGTGACAGCTTCTTTGCTTTTATTCACTTTATAAGCAATTTGTAAAAGAAATCTAATATACTGTAACTCCTCAGCCTGTTTGAAGAAGATGAAATTTGATTGACTAATCCATCTAATAGATCCTCCTTCTAAAAAGTATACAAGCATCTCATTTTGCACCTTTTCTGTACCTCCCTGACCTCCTTGTACCTTTCTTTCAAAAACATTATAAATAATTTGAGCAGATACCACTTTATTTAAGTGTTTTTATGTAATTTTCTCAAACTGTCTATCTGTCAAGGATTGAGGATCCCTGGTTAGAGTAGTTGTTCTATCAATATCAGATTCTTCAAAACCTCCAAGTCCTATCTTCTTTTTAGCTCTTAGTTGCAGATTTGATTGACTGCATTGCCAGTATGTAGGTTCTTATATTTTATCAGAGTCTGATCTCTTTCTTTTCTTATTAGAGTCTGGCTTAGACTTTGATTTCACATGTCCAGTTCCTGACTGAGGTGTTTGAGTTTTTATTAATACAGTCATTCCATATTGCTTTTATTACACACCACCAGGACCCCTAGGACCATCATTGCTGCTATCACCAGCTTCATCATCATCACCATATGTCCTCCTTTTAACTCCCTTTTATTTAGCATCCTTGCACACATCATCCTTATTTCTCCCGAAGGAATCACCAACTTTCTTTTCCCCTTTTTAACATCATCACCACCTGTGACAGCCAAAAGAATCTGTTCAAGTACTGTGGAGATGTTGGCATGTGCTACAATGACTGAATCAACCTTGGTGGTTAGATCAGATACTGTTGTTTGGAGATTGGCTTGATTAGCAGTAATAGTAGCAATAACATCCATGAAAGTGATTTCTTTGGATAATTGAAGGGAATGTATTCTGTCAAACTGAGTTTTGAGCAGATAAGTAGTATTATCAACACCAGTAAGTTTGGTTTGAATATGAGAGATGTCCTTGACCACACTAGCTAATTGTACAATGACATTATCTATCTCAGCCTTAATATCTGCCTTGATAGCTTTGTCTTCTTCAATGAAAGAGTCATCAGCATCTTCATCAGGGTAATGACCATGTTCTTGGAAAAAGGACTTCTTTTAAAAAGCCTTAAGTATTTCAAACTGGTGAATGGCCAAGATGCACTCAAAAGAAGCTTTATCAGCAATGCCTTTGAGCTATGTAGATTCCCAAGTTTGAGGAAAAAACTGATCAAAATAAAGAAAAGATAGATTAACTGGTCCATCAACCTTAGAACTGCAATCCTCTTGCATATCAGCTTCAACAAGCTCAATCTTTTTAACTGGAGGTGTAGACTCTATTAGTTGAATAGACTCTGAAACTGCAAAAGGGACTATAGACCCTGACTCCTCCTTAGAGTGATCAGAGTCTGTAGACTCTGGAAACCTAGCCCTTATAGGCATGATAAGAATTGGTGCTTCTGACTTCAATTCTGCAGTCTCAGGTTAGATAGGAGTTGTATCCACCAAAACCTCCATGACTTTTTCTGCTCTTCTTGCTAGAGAATCCACTAAATGTTGTTGTGGTCTCTGTGTGAATAATTTTTGAGCAGCTAGAGCCTCCTCCTTTTCTCTAATCTGCATTATCAAGAAAAATGAGTTTTCATCCATCCCCTGCCTCAACTCATTGGACCAACTTTGAGGAAATTCTTGATCCCAATAAGTAAAGCTAGGTTCTGGATACCCTAGTCTCTCATTCTCATAGTGGGGTTGGGCACCCACTCTCTGAATCTCACCCAGGCTCTCTACAGCCTTTTCTACCTCTCCTTTTGTCTGGACCAGTGCCAGCCTCTCATTTATATTTACACTCATTTAGATAGGTGCACTCAAAAGTCCTACAAAAGAGGGTGTGAGAGAAGTAAACCTTGCTTCAATACCTGAACTACCTTGATAGAGGGGAAACCCTTCTAATGTCTAAAGGCTAGGGGTTTCACCAAGGGGTGAACAACAACAGACTCTGAACCCTTACTAGCTTCTACTTTCTTTTCAAAGTGTGTTGGCTCCAGTACTCCAGTCTCAGGGTCTACTCTAGACTCTGACAGCTTCAATATGACTTCATTAGAAGCCAAAGTTTGGGTGTCACCATCTTCGACTGTTGGTGTTTGAGACTCCCCTTCAAGGTGGATAGACTCTGATAGAATAGATTCTGGAATTTCTTCATGAACATTCATTAGAATTTGTCCTCCCATATCACTAGGGTTCTCATCATCATATTGTTGAGTTGTCGAGGAGGGCCTAACAGCATGCTCCCATGCCCCACTATCACCCAACCTCTGACTAGGTGGTTCTTGTATGGGTGAGGCAGACTGGTCATCTTTTTCACTAGTCACCACTGGTGCACTAGTACCATCCTTCAACTTCCTTTCAGCACCTGCTACCTCTTGTGGTTCTACCATAGTTAATGCATCCAAGTTGTTATTGATAAAGGTCCTGGCATGGATTGCATTGATGGCCTGGGCGTAAGTCATGTGAAAGGAAGCCTACACTTCCCTTGCAATTTTCTGATAATAAGAGCCCTTGATTTGATCCAATCTACTCTAATATGTTGGATAGATATACTTATTGGCCATCTTCCCTATATTGTGGACAAGAAAATCAACCACCTTCTTGGAAGAAGCTGTATTGTAGAAATCCAAGTAATGGAAGTCCTGTAGGTAATCCCTTTATCCCAAATTTCTTCATAGTTAAAAACTGGTTGCTCAACCTCAGTTTCCAACTTAGCAACAGACTCTGATTCTCTTCTTTTATGGACCTTAAGCTTTTTAGGCTTCTTTGATTTTGGCAGTTCAGAGTCTGGCACACCAAGTGCTTTGAGAACTGCATTAGTCCTTCCTTCTATGAGCCCAGCTTCTTTATTTTGTAATGAAGAGTTGGAGAGGTAGCTGTAGAGATTTGTTACCACATCATGTGCAGACATTTGTAGCTCCATCTCCATTCTCTTCCTTAGGGCTTTATAGGTTGTAAGAAGATCCAAGACTTGAGATTGATTCTGATAGTTATCTGGATTTTCAACTGATTCCACCAAAAGATATAAGAATAGCAGTACCTCATCACTTGGAGTAATGATTTCATTAATGAGACAAAAGGTTGCATCCAATGGCATTCCTTCCCAAAATGTTTCATGATCAGAGTCTAAAGGCAGTCTAGACTCTGATTCAACATTAGACTCTGGTTCAGGAGTTTTCTTGCTTTCAGAGTTTGGCTTTATAGGAGCCTTGAGAGCATCTATTTCCTCTAAAACAGGGTTAATAACAATTATAGGCTTGTGTGTGTGTGCAGAATAAGCCTTCCTCAACCTTCTATACTTCTGAGCAAAATAGTTCTCAGGAGACTCAATTTGAGAATCCTGAGGTGCATCCCTAGGTTTTGCAGAGTTTGTAGCCTTTTGAGAGTCTACAGACTTGGTTTGAAGGTTAGAATCAAGTGTGTCATGACCCTCTTTTAGCAAAGAAAGTCCTTCAACAACTTGTTTCTCTAGAGGATTGAGCTCCACATCACTATGTTCATCTATTAGCCTAGTTTGGATCAATCTCCTCCCCTTTACAACTGGTGACTTTTGAGAGACACCAGAGGTTGGTTTCTTTTTGGATTGTGGTTTTTGAGATTTTTTGGTGGAAGGGGATTTGGCTACTTGGGTAGGTGCAGGGGGAATCTTCATTACTTGTTCGTGCACCATTTCACCACCAAAGAATGAAGAATCATAGAGAGAAGGTTTATAGGTAAAGAGTTTTACCTGCATTACCTGTGGATATGTTATGGCAGGTAGACTCTTCTTCTTGTCATCAGTTCTCTTCATGTCAGAGAATATCCATCTTTGTTGCTTGTAGGCCTACACACAACAATCATCTGCAACCTAGTTGACATGTCAGGAATGAAGTGGTTGAGGAGAATCATAAGAAATCTATGATAGTAGACTTTCTTCCTCCCCTCTTGCACATTGTTTAATTTATCTCTCATTTGAGTGAGCAACATATCACCAATGTTGATCACCTTATCAAACAAGAGACTATGACCAATTTGATAAGTAATAGCAGTAATATCATCAAAGCCACTACATTTACCAGTAAAACACTTAGCAATTTGATCAAAGAAAAATGACCATTCTTTCCTCAAATATGGCCTAGTTACCTTACTCAATATTTCTAAACTAGCAGAATAACCTAGTGATTTAAACATGCTCTTAATATCAATATCAGAAATAGTTTCATCAAATGGTTGTTTAATATGAAACTTAAACATTGAATTAAGCACATCAGCAGTAACATCAAAGGTAGTGGAGCCAAAGGTGAACATGATTTTACCTGGTTGATCCTGAGAAGGATCAACTACCTTGGCCGAACTCCATGCATGAGAGACAGCATCCATGTGAATGACTGGTGATACCTTGAGAATGTAGTTGAGCTTAGATTGCTCCAAGAAGTCCATCATAGGGTAGTAGTCAGCGTCTACCTCTTTCTTATCTCCTAGGGCTGCCACATGATTAGTGGTCATGAACTCGAAATCCCCAAAAGTGAATGCAATTGCCTTGGGTCCCCTCATAACAATTGAAATAGCAGCCATTGAAATTGTGGAGTTGAAAGTGACAAAAGTGCTTGAGAAATTTACCTAGGGTTTGTGAAAAGCTCTGTGAGTATTTCTGCCTTAGAAAATAATTCACAATAAATAAGTGAGTAAAATGTATGAGAATTTTCTATTTTGTTTAAGTTGCATATACTACACACGAGTCTACATCTTGTCTCCAGTCAAAAGTAACTATTACCGCCTATTTCAAGTTATTTACACAGTTTAAACGTAATGAGAGTCTACAGGCGCGAATTTTAACCGTTTCAGAGTATAAGCGTTATTATTCTCAGAGTCTACAGACTCTCATAGTCTACAGACTCGTCATAGTCTAGGAGTTAGACTCTGTCAAGATAAAGTACTTAAAAAATATTGCAATAACAAATCATAGTTTGATAAAACAAGGACTATAATTAAAGTACATACCTTGCTTTTTGTTATGATTGATCACTTACATGTTTAACATACCTAATTCACCTACCAGTCTGTGAAAGGTAGACTCATCAAGTGGTTTTGTTAAAATGTCTGCAATCTGTCTGTTAGTTGGAACATAATGAAGTGTCACAGTACCATTTTCAACATGTTCTCTAATAAAATGATACCTGACATCAATGTGCTTTATTCTAGAATGTTGGACTGGATTCTCTGCAATTTTAATAGCACTGGTATTATCACAATACATAGGAATATTTGAGAATGTTAGTCCATAATCAAATAACTGATTTCTCATCCACAGAATTTGAGCACAGCAACTTCCAGCTGTTATGTATTCAGCCTTAGCTGTTGAGGTTGATACAGTCTATTGTTTCTTGCTAAACCAAGAAATTAACCTATTTCCAAGAAATTGGCATTGACCTGTTGTGCTTTTTCTATCCACTTTGTATCCTACATAATCAGAGTCTGAATAGCCAATTAGTGAAAAATCAGACTCTCTAAGATACAAAAGTCCCAGAGTTTGTGCACCCTTGAGATATCTAAAAATTCATTTCACAGCTATTAAATGTGATTCTCTAGGGTCATCTTGAAATGTAGCACACAGGCATGTTGCAAACATTATATCTGGTCTACTAGCAGTTAAATATAACAATGAGCCAATCATAACTCTATAACTAGTATTGTCAACTTTCTTACCCTTTGGGTCAGAGTCTAGCTTAGTGACTGTTGACATGGGAGTTTTGGCAGTGCCACACTCTTGCATATCAAACTTTTTCAATAGTTCTTTCATATACTTTGATTGATTGATGAAAATTCTATCATCATTCTATTTGACTTAAAGTCCCAAAAAGAAGTGTTGGTGAGATTACGAAGTTGTATGAATAGTAATCGTGATAACTCAACACTAGAATATGACAAGTAAATAATACTATGCTTGCACAAAAATCAGGAAGAAATGAAGATAAGGCAGATATAGTGAATCAAGATATTGGAAAAAGTTTTGAAGTCTACTACAGGTCAATGAAAAAAGTTCATTAATATGTTCATGCTTCAGTGAAGAATAATGGTTGAAGACTTTCAGGATTTCAGAAGTGTTGAAGATTCAGTATAGAAGTGCCACTAGAGAATTTCAGTGTAAAGGCATTGATTGAAGATAGACAGTGTTCGAAGCATAGGAATCTAGAAGGGTGAAGACAAAAGTTAAAGAAGACAGTTGCAGTCTTGAAGTTATACTCACTGGAAGAAGTTCATCTATATGTTCAAGCGTTAGTGAAGAACATAGAATGAAGTATTCAAGATTGTGGTAATAATGGAGACGTTTTCGAAGAACCAGAAAAGATTCTAGTGAAAGTACAGTGCTTATCAACAGTCAGTGTTTGAAGCAATGCAACAGTCCAAGGTTAATCAGCTGAAACAGAATAGAAGTTAAAAGAATTTAATTCTGTGTTAGTCGTTTGTGAACCAGACCAGTGCACTAAGCGTCAGCACAACAAGAAGAGAATTACTTTGATGTATCAAAAGAAAATCAATTGATCAAGACAGAAGAGTAAAAACCAAGTGGTAAATACTTCAAGCATTTCAAGAAATTGTTTAAGGCAAGTATAACTACTTTTGGTGACTCTTATACTCTTGAAGCAATGGAGAGGCGCAACAAAAGTTATAATGTTGCAAGGAAATACTTGAAGGATGTTTCTAAGTGTTTTGTGGTGCCTGCACTAGGAACTCAGTGTGCACACTCAACAAAACAAGTTCAAGGTGCAAAGAAAGAACAAGTATTCTAAGTACTAAGTGGTGCCTCCACAAGGCCACAGGAGTGTAGGTGAACAAACAAGTCATTTGAGGCGCAATAAATAACATAGTGCATTTGATGGCGCCTACACAAGGAATTAAGAGTGCAGGCGCAACAAAATTACTTAGTGGCGCAAGAAACTTCTATTGAAGGATTCTAAGTACTTTGTGGTGCCTATACAAGGCATACACAGTAGAGGCGTAAAAAACATCAATCAAGGCACAACAAAGCTATTTTGTGGCGCCTATAAACCACTCATCCTCTACAGGCGCAAGAAAGGACTTAAGCGTTGTGAAGAAAATCAATTCTAATTGATTTGAAAGTCTACACTACAAAAACAGAATGACGTGCTCATTTTGGAGTTGTTGAAATATACAACCATACAGAGAGATACAGAGAGAAACCAGTAGCCGGAGAAGAAGAAGACACAAAGTCATACACTCACCTTCTTCACAGGAGTTTTATATTCTAGCCGGTTCATTATATTACAAATATATAGGGCTATTGTAAAACACTCTCTGTTAGCTAGATTCCGTTAGTACAAACACATAGTCAAATATTGTCTAGGGATTAAGTTATATCTCTTTGTAGAAGCAAAGAACAAAAATGTTGTTCGGAAACCAGTTATATTTTTAACTGAGTGTAGCAACCTCAGGGTTTATATATGAAGATATATTCCCCGAAACTTGTCTCATTTAATTACTTGCTAATTTTCTAGAACATTAATGTTTATTCATAAATACAGAAAATTAGTAAGCCAACCTCCTAAACACTCAATGACTCGATCCACTAACCGAACTCTAAATTATTTATCTGCAAAAGATTCGAAAGAATTTTTTAATATAGTGAGTATCGTATTCAACCCCCACTTCTACGATACTTTGGGACCTAACAATTGGTATCAAAGCTGATTGATTGATATACAAATCAAGATTCACAACTCAGTGAAGCTCGCCGTCCCGAATCTGTCTAGACTTAGAAAGAGGAGGCCTTGTTAAATAAGTTTAATTGCAAACTTTTAATAAATTTATTTTGTAAACTTTTATTAGTTTATGCTATAAATTTTAATTAGTTTATTTTATAAAATTAAATTAAATTTATTTTATAAACTTTTATAAAATTTGTTTTATAAACTTTTATTGGTTTATATTTTAAATTTTAATTAGTTTATTTTATAAACTTAATATTAAAGATATTTTATAAACTTTTATAAAATTTGTTTTATAATTTTTTATTAGTTTATATTATAAATTTTAATTATTTTATCTTATAAATTTAATATTAAATTTATTTTAAAACTTTTATAAAATTTGTTTTATAAATTTCTATAAGTTTATATTATATATTTTAATTAGTTTATTTTATAAATTTAAATAAAGTTTAAAGTTTAACCTATTAAACAAAAAGGTAAGTATGCAATTGACAAGTAATTCGACACAAGCACCAAAATGTAGTTTGGTAACCCAAGTGTTGTACTCTTTAATTTTTATTTTAGATTTATTTATTTTTTCAGAAAATTTAAAATTCTTGAAAATTAAAATTTTTCTTAAGTATTAATTTATGATATTTTAATTTTTAAGAAAATTCAAAATTCTTGAAAATTAATTTGTTATAAATTTTTATTTTTGATTAATTTATTTTCTAATAAAATTAAAAATTCTATACATTTAATTTTTTTTAAATATTAAATTTAGGGTGCTCAAGGAGTAGTAGATGAATATTTTTTTCGGGTATTGAAGACAATTAAAACTAACTGAAGATTATCCAATGAAGTTAATTCTGGAACATGTTGAAGAAGAAGTGGTACTAATTTCCTCAGAGGTTTACTCCATAGGATCCCACTATTTATTCGGATGCTAGAAAAGAAGAGATTAATTTGAGTACAGTTTTTGGTTAATTTGAGTTGAATTTTTGAATGAAAAATCTTAAGGGTTTAAAGTAGTGAAGGAGAACAGACTGGACAACCTGGATTCTCAGTACAAGCCTTAAAATTTATTTTACAGGGAGATTATAGAAAGTTCGTGCCAACACTGTAGATCATCTGGAACGTAGGATTACAGGAATCGAGAATTGTTAGGTCCAAAGTGTTGTAGAGGGGGGGGGGGG
>QRFB01016988.1:3131-21587 GCA_008931105.1 Oenanthe javanica | reverse complement strand
GATCTACCTGTATAGGTTCTGCTACTGTAGTAGCAACATTCGTCAATTCCTCCTGTGTGTGTGTTCCTTTCAGTGCAACATATAACTTGGTTGGAGGCTCAATTATTGACATTCTTTCAGATGCCCTGGCCGGCGGACGACTTTCAATAGGTTCACCATGTTGAGAGGATGTCCCCAGAGACTGTGTATTTGCCTTTTTTAGCTCTATATCCTTTTGAGAGGGCATAGATGGGCTAACAGATACCTCACATTCTTCTAATCGACGTCTAGTCAGAGGTAGAGCTGTTTGGGTTCCCTGACCTTCCTTATGTGGTGCTTCTGAGGCACTATCTCCCTCACTCATAAATTTTCTTTTTAGGGGTTGGAGAGAAGATAAAGGTAAGGTTTTTATAGTGTTTGGTTCTGAGACAGTGGTTAGAATCTGTTGTGTTTTATATTCATTGCCTTGTCCTACAGCCACAGAGGGCCTAGCTGACAAATTAGAATAAGCTGAAGATTCAGAGACATGAAGACTACCTTGAGTACTACCTGTAGGAGTCCAGGGATGATATGATTTCTGACTGTCAGCATGACCTACAGAATCTCCTCCAGATATACTTTGAAATCCATCTCCTGAAATTTGTAATTCCTCTGTCACCTGAACCACTTCCTCTTCTTGAGCTAAATCCTCTACAGGAGTAGCTACTGGAACTGATTCTTGCACTGGTTCAGGGACCTGATCATCTTCTTGAGGCCCTTGAGGCTCGTCTCTTTCCATGTCCACTACACAACCCTGCATGTATTCAGTCATTTGAGCAGGTGCTTCGTTGATGTAGTTTCTGTTATTGTTCAGAGTGTTGGCTATCCTGTTTTTCTGTTTCATACACAAAGAGGTAACACTACTAGTATATAGTAGTTTTTCCTCGTTAGTCGTTAGATCATTAAGGATAAGCTGTAGGAACCGTGGAAAGTAACACTCCACATTAGTGACTTGAAGGTTTCTGTACTCCACCGATCCCATAACATACAACATCTGATTCAATAATAACCTACCAAAATTTATCCTACAATTATTAGCAACACTGAAGCCTAAAGTTCGATAAAAACTTGAAATACTGTGTGTGTTGAACTTTTTGTAAGAGAAACATTGCATAAGAGTGTGGAAAAAGAAATTCCATTCCTTAGGTAAATGATGTTTACACCTTTCACCCGAGTCGTGGAGATTAGGATTAACGTAGTTGATAGTCGTGAAGAACTGAGTTAATTGTTCGGAATTGGGATAAGGGACTAGATTATTCTCAGGGAATCTTAAGATACAATTCAAATCTAGTTCCATCACCCGGATTTCCCGATTAGCAATACTAAACGTAAAAGCCAATTCATCAACAGCTGAAGAGTTATATGCAGAACAGTAACAGTCTCGTAGCATATTATGATTTAATATCACGTCTGTTACTAAGGCATACCTCACTCGAGAATATTCGAGTAACACTCGTGCCCAGGCCCGATAATTAGCAGGAAGGGACTGAATGTCAAACTCGGCAACTAAATTCGTTTTGGTAATAGTAAAAATTCCAACCATTTTTAACTAGTAAAAATTATCGAAAATTTTAACTTTAAACAATTAATTACAAATTTAATTAGACTCGATAACGAACCAAAAATACTAAAATTCAAAACTCCTCCAAAAATCGTGAAAAAAATATATGCTAAACTATGAGAGATTTGAACGATGAAACTATTTTTGTTTTGATTTTTAGACCTCAAACAAACCCTAGAGAAAATCCCAAAGTTTGAAACACTTGAAACAAAATTGAAACCAAACGATGCAAGGCTGGTATCAAATAATTCGGGATGACTGGATCTACAATTCTATCGGTTTAGATTTTCAAAACTAGTACTAGAATGGTAGAAAAAGGAGGGGAAAAAATCAATTTTCTGCTCGATGGTTAAGAACAGCAGCTGAGTGCAGTGTAACTGGCGAGTGAAAGAAAGAAACTATATATATATATTTAGTTAACTGGCGAGATGTTAAATAGTATAACCTGCCACTAGCCACTTCGATTATTAAATAGTATAACCTGCTGCCCAACGTAACTATCAAAATGTTTTTTTTAAAACGAACAAACATCAAACATAGCATTCTGTGTTCCCATTTGTTCACACCGTTTTTTTTAATATTACGTACAGAAACTTAAAGCAATATTTTACAAAGAAGAGTTTGCAAGTCCGTGAATGTGTGCGGCCTCACATGAATTGCACGAGTATGATATAAGAACACAATTGCAACAACTCTTCGATGGTTAACAAAAACAGAATATAATAAAATAATATATATATAGCACTTCGATAGTTAGCTATAGAAATAATAAAATAAATAATATATATATATATATATATATATCTATATATAATACGTAACAATCGACAAGTTAATTAATAAAATTATTCACTTCGACGGTTAGAAAAAAACAACTATCGAAGCAGATAAAACAACGAGTAACTATCGAGATGGATAGTTTTCTATTATATAAATATATTAACCAAAAGACTACTTCGACTGTTACTAATATAATATATTTTATCATAACTATCGAGTATTGTTTAAAACCACTTCGATGGTTACGAAAAATATATCTAATTATAACTGTCGAGAGTTTGCTAATAAAAAATAAAAATCATTTAACTACACTTACCAAATAATTTCAAATATTCATAAAATTAATTAAATAGAGATTTCTTAAATTAACGAATTAATATTCCTAAAATAGAAATATTAGAATCTTAATTTAGAAATAACTATCGAATTAATAATAATCCAATTTGAAATCCACAAATAGACAATATTAATAGTAATACTAATAAACACAGGTGGTTGCTTTAAAAACTTTGGAACAACAATTTTTTTTTTATTCCATACTCTGTTACTTTTGAAATTTTCAAAAAAATTTAAAGCAACCCATTCACAATCCAAACATCATACAAGCATACTATGAATAAACATACAGACAGNTTATGCAAAATAAGATCATGAAATGTAATTGCTACACATGTTTTCAGTGAGAACCAGTACATTAAATAAACAAGTCTGTACAACCAATTTCTCACTAAAAATCACAACATGTCTGGTATAGAATCTCTCAGCCATATCTCATAACATTGAAATCCACCAATTAATTCTAAACCACAGACTGTTATGCTTCTTGTTAACTACAAACACTTATGTAGCAGTTAACTACTTATGCTATATCGAATAATTACCACAAAGCATAACTGGTATACTTATGATAATTAATATTGATATTCATAAGCCCGAGATTATAAGTTAGACTGGAGGTCACAAGTCCTTTGGATATAAAAATTCAATAACTTGTGAATCCATACAACTCCTCGCAAACAAAAATTAATTTAAATTTAACATCCCTAATTCACTAACCAACCTAGAGAAAGTGGATTCGTCTAGTGGTTTCGTGAAGATGTCTGCAAGTTGTTGTTCTGTGGGTACAAAATGCAACTCCACAATTCCATTCATGACATGCTCTCGTATAAAGTGATACCTGATATCAATGTGCTTGGTTCGTGAGTGCTGAACCGGATTGTTGGTTATAGCTATGGCGCTTGTGTTGTCGCAGAATATTGGAATCTTGTTCAACATAAAGCCATAGTCTTGGAGTTGGTTTCTCATCCATAGGATCTGAGCACAACAGCTACCTGCTGCGATGTATTCTGCCTCTGCTGTTGAGGTAGACACTGAGTGCTGCTTCTTGCTATACCATGAGACCAATCTTCTTCCCAAGAATTGACAGCTTCCAGAAGTACTCTTCCTGTCAATCTTACAACCTGCAAAATCCGAGTCTGTATAGCCGATTAGGTCAAAACCAGTACCTTTAGGATACCAAATTCCCAAATTTGGAGTACCCTTCAGGTATCTAAAAATTCTTTTGACAGCTATAAGGTGAGACTCTTTTGGGTTAGCTTGGAACCGTGCACATAAGCAAGTTGAAAACATAATATCTGGCCTACTTGCAGTTAAGTAAAGTAGAGATCCAATCATACCTCTGTAGCTTGTGATGTCGACAGATTTACCTGATTTGTCCTCATCAAGCTTTGTGGCAGTTGGCATTGGAGTCTTGGCGGGGGCTGAATCTTCAAGTCCATACTTCTTTAGAAGATCTCTGATGTACTTTGCCTGGCAAATGAAGATCCCATCTTTCTTCTGACTCACTTGTAGTCCAAGGAAGAAAGTAAGCTCGCCCATCATACTCATCTCGTACCTACTCTGCATTAACTTAGCAAATCTCTTGCATAGCTCATCATTAGTAGAACCGAATATAATATCATCAACATACACTTGAACTAATATCAAATTATTTTTGTGCATTTTATGAAAGAGAGTCTTATCTATAACACCTCTGATAAAACCATTTTCAATTAAAAATTCAGATAGTGTTTCATACCATGTTCGAGGCGCCTGCTTGAGTCCATAAAGAGCTTTAAAAAGGAAGTACACAAAGTCCATATGATCTTTGTTCTCGAAACCCGAAGGTTGTTCTACATATACTTCTTCTTCCAGCTCCCCGTTCAGGAATGCACTCTTCACATANATTTGGATTTGAAACTGTCAAGCCAAAATATACACCAATGACTCAAAACAGCAAGCTATTTTCAGATGAATCAGGTAGAAGTGTGGAAATCACGAAATACAGAGGTATGATTGGATCCTTATTTTATATAACTGCCTCTAGACCTGATATCATGTATAGTGTATGTGTTTGTGCTAGATTTCAAGTTAATCCTAAGGAATCATACTTGAATGTTGTTAAAAGAATTTTTAAGTATTTAATTGGACCTATTTCTCTTGGCTTGTTCTTTCCTATCACAAATACATTTGATCTTATGGGGTATAGTGATGCAGATTATGCAGGTTCATAAACTTATAGAAAGAGTACAAGTGGTGTTTGTAACTTTCTTGGCCAAAGCTTAGTATTTTGGCAAAGCAAAAAGCAAAATTATGTGGCCCTATCTACAACTGAGGGAGAATATCTAGTTGCTGGAAGCTGCTGCTCACAAATTTTGTGGATGATGAAAACACTTAGAGATTTTGGAATCAAATGTGAGAAAGTTCCAATTTATTGTGACAACAGGAGCACAATAAACATCTCATAAAATCTTGTACTACATTCGAGAACTAAGCATATCGATATGAGACATCACTTCTTGAGAGACAATGTGGCTAAAGGCAAGATCACACTAGTTTATGTGCCTACTGAATATCAACTAGCTGATATTTTCACAAAGACCTTACCTGGAGAAAGATTTATTATTCTCCGAAGAGAATCGGGCATGTGATGTGTAAATAGCAACATATTCTGGTATGTAGCCTACTGTTGATTACTTTATTCATTTTAGCCTGTTATCTTACTTGAATTGGAACTTGTGTATTTTATTTAAAATTTGAATTTCGAATTCTACATGCATTTATATACGGTTGTTAATTAGATAGATGATAATTTTTTTTAATTCTTATGCTAAAATTATGTGCTAAATGGAGTTACATGCATAATTAGCATTTTTTTAAGTAAATGGGGTTTGGGTAGAAAATTATTTACTCCTAAAATATTTTCCCCAAATTTATCAAAAAGAGATTCAAGCTTTGGGCGGACTTTTCGTATTTCTCGGGATCGTGGATATCAGTTTATTATATCCATCTTTGGGGATTCCATAAGTCACACGCCTCACCAATCTCTTACTTTACCAAACCAAGTGCTCTCTCTCCTGTGAAACCCTAATGGCCAACACTCGCAACCAAAAGACTCTGACGACTGCCTCCAAAAAGAAAGGGAAGAATATTCTAGAGGAATTGATTTTTGTCGATGATGTCGGGACTGAAAAAGAAGTGGATTCATTCGATGAAGCTACTGATGACAACGTCTCCATAGAAGACATCTCTGAGTATCATATGATTAAGAAGCCGCGTATTACTGTTCGTTTTTCCTCCAAGTTCCTTGAGTCTTGCTTTTAGAAGTACAATCTAGGTCATTTCATTATTATTTTTGGTAAGCCCCTGTCTCCAGAACTTTCTAGGTCTACTCCTATTGTCAATTTATTTGACGCAATTAGTATCTTGCCCATTATCGATCTGCCTAAGGACTGTTATCCCACTTTAGTTCAAGATTTTTAAACAAACTTAAGTCTTGAGCATGATGATTTTTATGTTAGTGAAGTCCGTGGTCAAAGAATTAGTCTCAATTCGACTGTGTTAAATGGAATGGTTAAGTTTAAGGGTTTGTTTGTCTGTGATTTTATTCCTCATACTAAGAAAGGAGTTCTTGAGTATGAAGATCTAACTGAAATTGAGCAACAAAGGTTGATTAAGGGGGTTACTGATGGTGTGGACACTGTCCTTCCAACTACTGCTATCATGCATCCACTTGCTCACTTTGTTTTCAAGATTTATCATTCAAATATTTGTCCTAGGATAGGGAATAGATCCATAATGTCTTATCAGGATATGTTTATTTGCTCTCCAATACTCTCTGGGAAGAAATTTGACATTGCTGGACTGATTCTCAAGAACATATTGGCTGCTGTCACAAAGAAGAAAGTTGGTTTGCCCTATGGTCTGTTCTTAACCAAAATCTTCGAATTTGCTGGGGTTAAGTTGGATGAAAGGGACATAATTAATATTAAGGATTGTTTTGATGTTATCAATCTAGCTCAGTCAAGCCTTCAGGGGTTCTTGAAGATGGAAATTTGGCCAACATCCCTCATGTCATTCTTTTTGAACCCTGCTCCAGTCACCTAGACTCTGTAAAAGAATCTCACCCGGTGCTCCTTGATGTTATGTTTGATCTGCAAAAGGACTTTAATGAGCTGAAGGGAGAGGTCATAGGTCTGAAGGAGTTCCTATCCAAGTTCATGTCTAAGGATGCTCTAGCACCTGCCATTGCACCCGCTTCAAGCACTGTCAAAGTCATTGATCCTACTGCTGTCAATTCTGGTCCAGCTGCTGCAGATGCTTCCAAGGAGAAGGATAAGGACTCTACCCTGGATTCCCTTTTGAATGATTAAGGGGGAGAATTTTCAGGAGTTAGGATATGGGCTGGGTTGTTTAGTTTTTATACATGCTTATTTGGACATGTTTGTTTTTATGTTCAGTACTTGATTTGCTACTTTTGTGATACTTTTGTTGCTACTTTGGCTGGTTAACCAGAGTTTGAATATTTGTTGGTGGCTGGATGCAAAATGCCCTTGTTTGGCATTTTATGATTTTATCTTTTGTTCTATAAATTATGTGCATGAATAGTACTTGAGCTTTATTTTTTTAAATGCCATGCAGTACTAACACATTTTTGCAGGATGTATTAGATTAAGGGGGAACAATTCTAGCTTCCTGAAAACAGGTTGTGTAATCATCAAAAAGGGGAGATTGTAAACCTCCTGATTTTGATTATCACACATTCTAGGAAGCTAAATTGCTTGTGAGGAATTCTAGCAAGCTAAATTGCTTGCACTAAATGTATAGTCATTTATATGATTGTTAATTTACTATAGTCTGCTATATTGCAAATACTAATCATGTTTTGCAGGTCTCATAGTTAACAACATAACAACATATATTATAGCTTGCTGAAACAGAATCCTACAGAGAGCAGAATTATTTCTGCAGTTGCGCAACATAATTATATTTTGTGTAGGAATAATTTAATTGTACATTCGATTAAATATTACATTTTTAATATATTCATAAGCTCATATCTTTTATTAAAAATGTTTTACAAAACTTTAGGATATGGTTGATTTGTTTTCATTTGCCTTATTTAAACCTCAACCACTTTCCTATCGTATGAGTAATCAAAGGAGAATTCAAAATTCAAATTCGATTTTATATCAGCTCCTTTGGTTATGCCTATGAAATATTTTCTGATCCTCAAATCTGTACTTGCCTAAAATAGTTTCATAGAGCTGTTGTATACTTTTGTATATATACGAATAAAACCTTTCATTCTTTGTGGTTACACACAAAAATACTCTACAACTCGTATTCTGGAAAGCTTTATTCTTCTTTCTCTAAATCTGAGTTTAGTTCTATATTGGAGATTTAATATTTAGATAATATAGTTTGAATTGTAAACACTTTCATTCGATTGTATTGTTCAAAGTGTAATCTTTAATCACTAAGTAGTAAGGGTTCTATGTGGTAGAACAAGAGAGCTTTTGATTCAGTTATATTGTTTCTATAAGGATAAGAGTTCGAGAAACAGAAGGATTCAAGAGTGGGACTCGAGAAATTCAAGGGTCAAGAATGGATTGCAAGGCAGAGAACAATAACAAGCTGGAATCAGTCTGCTCAAAATTGTTGAGATTGTCGCAAACCACTGTAGTGATTGGGTACAGGGAGATATATTATTACTCTTGTAATTGGTTTATAATTGATTAATAATATATTATCTTACCAGGTTGATAAAGGACTAGGACGTAGACCATTAGACATAGAGGTCGAACCTGGCTAAATATTGTGTGCCTCATTTACATATTATTTTTACTTGTTCTTCCGCATTGCATTCATTTTAGCCTACTATAATTCACTCTAGCCTGTTATAATTTTTACAGATTGAAAATAGTAAGCCAGTTTGTTAAGGCACAACAGATTGTCTACATTATACTCAGCTATAATTAGTTGGTAATAATTAAAATTGGATATAGTCAGCTAAATCACTTATTCACCCCCCTCTAGGTGCATTTACATTTGGTATCGGAGCATGCTATACTGACATTTTCTGTAACAAGAAAGTATAGATCATATGGTTGATCCGTATTCAACCGTAAACTCTTCCTCCAGGCCACCATTGCTACTTGGGTCTGACAACAATAGCTGGTGCAAAAGCCGAATGAGGTCTCACTTGGAAAGGGAGCCTATGGAATGGAGAGTCACGGAAAAAGGTCCATTCATATTCATGAAGGCTGATAGAAAAGGAGAAAAAGATATAGATGATCTCACCTCTGATGAACTGATGAAACTTAGCTACAACAATAGAGCCAAGAAAATCATTATTATTGGTCTTAGCATCTCAGAAAGTTACAAGATCTCCTCATGCAAATCTGCCAAAGAAATATGGGATACCTTAGAACAATGTCATGAAGGCCCAAAATCTCTGAAGAAAGTCAAGTTGAGCAAGCTAATGAACGAGTATGGCAATTTCAAGCTCAAAGATGGTGAAACAATCAGAGAAGCTCAAGCTAGATTTCAAATCAACATGAATAGTCTGAAATAACTTGGAAAATCTATTCCTCAAGAAGAATTAATATGAAAATAATCTGTGTTGTCCCATGGATATATGAACCAAAAGTCACGACTTTGGAATATTTGCCAAACATCGACATCATGGACACTCTTGATATATTTACTGAATTGGAGCAGTTTGAAGAAAAGTTCAATGCTAGTAAAGGTTAAGGTTCTTCTGATATTACTCCCAAGATGGGGAATATAACACTGCATGCTGACAACAACAAGCTAGAATCTAATGAGGAACTTTCTCTAATGTCAAAGAATATCAAGAAGATGATTGAGAAGAGGAACATATACAAGATGGAGAAGAAAGGGTTCTTCAAAAGAAAAAAGTTCTCCAAAGAAGACAAAGGTAAACAAACATGTTTTGAGTGTGGAAATCCTGATCACTATAAGAAGGACAACTAAAAACTCAAGGCAAAAATAGCCAGGTGATTTCAAGGACAGAAAAAGAAGTCAAAAGCCTTACTGACTTGGAGTGATGATGATAACTCTGACTCTAGTGATGTTACTAGTGAGGAGATGGTAAATCTTTCCTTGTATGGATTAGAAGATGATGACTATGTGCCTGAATACACTGAAGCTGGATTAGTGGAAAGTGATTCAGAAGATGATGAAAGTGAGGTAACCTCATTTAAATTTCATTTTTCTTTTGATGATATTTTTTTGGAACAGCTAACCGTCCAAGAACCAAAATATATTTCACTAGAAGAATATAATTCAGTGAAATCAGAAAATAACAAGTTAGTTGAGAAGAATGCCTATTTGAAGCAGATGGTTCATGAGTTAATGGCTAAAGTGGAAACTCTAATTGAAGATAAAGAACCAGAAAAGAAAAAGAATGAGGCTGAAATCAAAGAGTTGAAGGGCAAAGTATAATATCTTGAAGCATTCAACAAAGTTCTACAGAAAAGGACTCAAGCCTATTGCAAAGAGATTTCTGAATTGAAGGAAGCAATTGAGGACGAAGATGCAAGCCCGGAAAAGATCAAGCTTAAGAAACCCATGGAACCAGTAGCATCTCATTCTACTCCTGCTACAATTTCACAGCCTGCTGGAATTGATGAAAAGCTTACTATTCCATCACTTCAGCAAGCTGAAAAGATTAAATCTTTGGAATCAGAAGTTGTAAAGCTCATAAAAGGAATGGGGACATTCATCCAAGGAGAAGATGGTCTCAAATTTATGATGAAAAGAATAATTGTTCCTTTGTAGAGAGATGGTGTTGGTCTTAATGTCATCGTCGTAATTAAGATCTGGGGTGGTGTGTTTTACCTGAAAAGTCATCGGAGTGTGGTAGTTGATGAATGTTGGGGGATGAGATTGTTAGGGTTTTTTAATTGGTGGGGGATCTGAATGTCCAACCCCCACCAATGTGCCTACGTACCCATAGTTATAGAGAATCAAGCCCACGTAGTTCTTGCTAAAGTAGAAGCTCGTTAGGTAAAGTCCACCTTATCCACCCCCTTATTTAACACCTTATTCAACCCTGATTCGATAATCGAAACTTATTTAGAAGAGGTCTCTACATGGAGGCTTATTTGGATAGTTCAAAACCCAGTATAAGGCCCAAGAACTTCATGAATCCGACATTGACCCAGAAACCATGGGCTCTAGTCGGTCCACTATAGCTATTTTTCAGATACCTTGACTAGAGGCTAGCATTAGATCCACCCCGAATGCAGGTGGTGCCCTAAGTCCCCAGACGAGGACAACCCGCCTGAGTACAAGGAAAGGGTCTTCCAACCTAAGTTCAGCTGCAACCCAAAGCTCCCCGCTAAGGACAACTCGTGGAGTACAGAGCAATGGTCTTCAATAATTAACCCCGGAGGGCATTCATTAATGATTAACCCAGAGGGACTTCAATAACAGCAACAATAATTCACTCGAACAACTATAAATTCAATCCAATAAATATTGACCCAAAAAAATAATACATATTGAAATTTGGGCAGAAGGGTCTTCAATAAAATTTAACTAAATAAAATTGAACTAATCAAGTTCTTCCCTTCTTTTACGGTGGGGGGATTTGCCTTGACGTCGACCCCCAGTGGTATTGTTAGAAGCAACCTCTGTTTCTATAACCTCCATTTGTTATGAGTATATGCTCTATTATAAACATCATCCCTACTCCTCACAACTTCACTACTAGGCCTCTAGTTATCATGCTGAATAAAAATTTCTATCATCAAAATTATTCATACCCCCCCCCCTTATTCCTCCGTTTCTTCATGAAAAAATCAATATGTGCAACAATACAATCAACAACAAAATATATCAAGAAAGTTTGACTGTACCTAGAAGGCGTGTCTTAAGAGAATTGAGAGATGAGGTAAGACTTCTATTAGCCAGATGTCCAGGCCTTTTTTGGGCTTCTCCACTCTAAAATAGAATATTGGACCATCTCCAAGTTATAGGAATTTCTATTATCTTCGTGTGTCTTGTAAAATCATCAAATTCTGACTTTTGAAACTCAAGTTACAGCTGAAATAGTGATTGATGCGGAAGCTCTCCCATAAACCCGAATTTTCATCTGATTGATGCCAAAATAAGCTCAATTCTTTCCTCCATCTAATGATCTTCAAATATTTGTCTTCATGTGATTTTCTACCTGCAAAAACCAATCAACAACAGAAAATATTAAAACGTAAGGTTTTACCTGTTGGGCGCCCCTCGAGAGATAATTATATTTCATAAGTACAAGACTCCTTCTCCATATTATTGAACCTCAACTTTCTCCTACTCTCATTTTAACCATAACCTCCTTCCTATATATGTATTTCGTCTAAACATTTTAAACCAATTACCAACAGGTTTTCTAAACCGAGTAGAATTATTTGATAAAAATTCGCAGCTGTCTTGTCTCTCCAGTTTCGGGCTCATCCAAAATGAATTCTTGTTATTTTACCATCTCTGAATTAAAGAGAATTCAATAAGTTTCGAGTGGGCAGTAAAATCGTCCAAATCCCACTTCTAGAACTCAAGATATGACTCAAACAGTATAGTTAGCGCATATAGCACAATACATATGAATTTTCTTCTATTTCGACTCCAAAATCGATTACACATCAGCCACTAAGCCATACTTGAGACCATATTCTTCAAACCATGATGAGAACCATAACATGTTGAATTCCAACAATTGCTACAAATTTTATTCAATATTTCCCCCTTCGATGTCTCTCATGGGTGCCATTAATGTCCACCATGACAACCTTTAAAGCCCTGGATTTGATGTAACATCTTTCATCCTAAGATCTGGATTTCCCCTCCTTCTAGCCTCAATTTATTGATAAAGGAATTTGGTAACAATAAAATTTGAGGTTCTTCGCCATAATCAAGATCTATGGTGGTGTCTTTTGCCTGAAAAGTCGTTGGAGTGTTGTAGTTGAATATCGGGAGCTAAGATTGTTAGGTTTTTTAGTTTGTGGGGGCTCTGAATGTCCAACCTCCAATAATGTGCCTACGTACCCCTATTTATAGAGAATCAAGCCCACATAGTTCTTGCTGAAGTAGAAGCCGATTAGGAAAAGTCCACCTTATCTACCCCCTTATTCAACCCTGATTCGATAATCGAAACCTAGTTCGAAAAGTCTCTACATGGAGGCTTGTTTGGATAGTCCAAAACCCAGTAGAAGACCCAAGGATTTCATGAATCCGACGTTGACTCGAAAACCATGGACTATAATCGGTCTACTACAGCTATTTTCCGGATACCTTGACTGGAGGCTAACACCAGATATTCTAGCTATGTACTCCTCCTTCCCAAATTATCTGTCTTGTTTGACTTTTTACGGTCAAATTGACTCAGGTTTAACTGAAAATTACATACATTATATAATTGTAAAACATTATAAAAATTATATTATTAGAAAGGATATGTAATTTACTTTAAGATGTACCTTTCAATTTTTTTAAATTATAAACTAAATAATTTTTAACTATTGGTCAAGTTTTGGTTAATTTGACCCAAAAATTTAAAAGGACAGATAAATCATATCAATCAACCATAAACTTTGCGTTTGTGGATGAAGTCCCCCGAAAAGGGTTAGAATGGCAGTTCTTGTTCCTTGGGTGGTACCAAATAAATAACTACTTGAGTCGGGGTTTGGAAGTACCGACGCTCTATAAAAAGAAAGAGCAATCTACATCTATTATATTCTTAACTCATGCACCAGGAATCCCTAGACACAGGGGATACGAGTGAATCTTTTACTAGAAGAAAAGCCGAGGAAAAGCATAGAGCGTGCGGGCTCAGCTTTCGCCCTCATCCCATCCACGAAACTGAGGCAGGATAAAAAAATGCTTTTCCTTGATTCACCCATTAACCCCAGGTTTGGCTTCTTTTCGATCTCAAGCTCTGTATCAAATCAAGGAGCCTTCAATGGCGAATCGCGTGCAGAAATTGAATTGTTTCATTTTCAACATCTTGTGTTGGTCTTCAGTCAGCTATACTAAATGCATTGGATGCCTGAGCAACTGCATCAATCACATTTCTACTTCTTTTGTGTCCCTTCATCCCGGATCTCTAGGAAAAAGGCTAATAGCAAGACCATTAATTCTTGAAAGGCACTCCAGAACCCGTCAATGCTCGTGAAAACCCGGGTAGGTGAGTCCTCGGTCATAGGCTATTCCCTTGTTTTAGATCATTTATCTCTATCATTGGCTATCGCAGACATAGTGGAAATGCTCTTAAACTAGAGAAGGTTCTCTCGTAAGTCTAATCCTCTCAACTCATACTACAACATGGAAATATACTTTTCTGAACATGGTCTTCCTTCTTAGAGAATAGGTCTACTATGTTGAAGCAGAAGGGAACAAACTACTTATTTAAATTTTAATACCACAAAAATGGTGAAATACAATCAACGAATATGGTATGACCCAAAATAAAGATTTAACATAATGGAATTCGTATGAAAAAGACCGATTGCTTTATCATAAAAAATAAAAAGTTTTTAAAGTATATCCATTACCAAGCCAAAAATATAATTTTACAAAATACTATATATATGATTTTTTATCATAGTGGATTCACAATCCACTGCCTTCATCCATTTGGCTACATCTACCCCATAAATTTTATTTTTTTATTTGCATTTCAAAAGATTCCTTTTTATTATTAAAATATATTTGTTTTTCTAAAAAATGTTAAATAAAAAAAAGGAGTAATAACTATCCTTTAAATAATAAAATCTTGAAGCCTCAGATGCATCCAATCATAGCGAGTTTTGGGAAGAATCATAGACTTTTGGTGATCATATATATCCTTTAAATTTTTCCACAATTCAAGAGGATTTTTCACAGTAAGATATTCACTTTTAAGTCCTTCATGGAGGTGGCGGCGAAGAAAAAACATAGCTTTTGCGCGGTTTGATTCAGATTCTTGATTTTCCTTCTTAATTGTATTACCGAGACCTTATGCAGCTAAATGCATTTTAATATCCAATATCCATGATAAATAGTTCTTTTCAGTAATATCAAGAGCCTCAAATTCAAGTTTGGTAAAATTTTACATGATAACTACAAAATATGTAAAATGTTAAAATGAATTTATCATAATATTTTACATTGATATCTAATTATAGCATGCATAGAAAATCATGTTTTACCATAATTATTATTATTTTTGACTGAATTGGCTTATAACCTTACAAATAAATATATGTTCTAACAAATTTTCAAAACAAAATTATAACAAGTGCATGTATAACTAATAACCAAATTAAATAATTAAGTTTTTTTTCAACATTGTCTCACATGTGTATATCTTATAACAAGCATATAAGAGCATGTTTAAGTAGTGTTTTATACGTATAAAACATACCTTAATAAAGATGGAGGATACCTTTTACTCTTAAGTAAAAGTTGAAGGAGAACTTTCAAGATAATCTCTAAAAGTTGAATGTGAACAGTTTGGGCAAACCTCCTTTGATTTCTTGACCTTAAACCTTGAAAGAATGAGCGATATAGTGCTGATAACGTGTTAGAAATATATCTATATAATATATGTATGAGAGATTTGAGATAGAAAACAATATATGAAATTGTATTTCATTCAAGTGTGTCTCTAACAGATGATACTTGAAGCCTATTTATAGGCTCACTACAAGATAGGTACATGAATCTAAAAGGCAAAATGCATTGAACTTGAGAAGCCAAAAGCTAAAAGCCAAAATCGAAAAGCCGAGAGTTTGTTCTAGAAAATTCAAGGGATATCCATATTATAACATAATTTACTTCAAAATGAAATTTTCAGTTTTTCAAAATTATAAATTAATATTTTTTAATTACGAGTCAAAGTTCGGTCAATTTGATAACAAAAAGTCAAACATGACAGATAAATTGAAATAGAAAGAGTATATTATTAAAAAGAAATTCTCATTTCGATCACGAACCTGATTCACGACTTATCATATCGGATTTAACGTACCCAATCGATCTGTGTGAAAGAGTGATGAGTTCTAACAAGGATGCTCTGGGAAAGAATTAGGCTTACCCCCTCTTTTTTTTCTTTATCAGCCGCCGGAGCTTACATTGGTTTATCAAATCTCTTATTTTCCCTTGTTTTTCAGTAATCTCCTCTCTAGGCAAGGACTTTCGCCATTTTAGATTGTTTGTTTTGTTAATTAAATCTCTTCTTAGTGAGAGCTGTTCCCAATTTAATTGGGTTTGTTTAGCCTCTTCTTGTGAAAATTCGGTGTGTTTTGATGTAATTTAATGTCCGGAATGTTAGATATGCATTATTTTCAAGGTTTTAATTTAGTGATAAAAGTTTTTTACTGTATTGTATTTATGGACGATAGCTCAAACTGGTTATGCACTTGTGGCGAAGTGGGTACATGTATATATATCAACTTCAATAAATCGTGTAACGACCGGGAAAATTACGTGTATTTTATAATATTTAAATATTCTTTTATTATAATTTATTGTGTTCTAGATTATTTTTAATGTAATTATTTGTGTTTAGATTTTTATTAAATAGAAAAATTGTCTGATATGTGTTATGTGACTTCTGTGTAGCTTAACATACTTTATTCTATTTTGTTATAATTTTTGTATCTTTAAAAAAAGGGATATTTCGATTTGTGATTATCGGACTCAGCCCATACGGTAGATTTGAGACCTTGTTTTTGGTACCTTTATTTTTATGAAAATGATACAATCCTCAAAGTGACTTTATTTTATTATTTTTGAAATATTCATAATTTTTTAGGAATTTTTACATATATATTATATTTATTCGAACATATCTATTTTTATATTTTATCCCATAATTATTATTTTTGTGCTTTTTTTTAATTATGGGTAAATTATCTTTTAATCAAATTTAAGCCCTAATTTCTTTAAAAATATAAATAGTTTTGTTAATAATAAAGTTTTTATTAAAACTTACTAAAATAGAGAAGGCAACTGTTGATTTTGGGAAGAATAGAGTCAATTAGGGTTTATACCTCTTGTAGATCAGAGGGCTTCTGAGGGTGATTTTGTTAATCAAATCAAGATTGTAGGTATTCAAATCGAACCTCAACTTTTATTATCCATTTATGTTATTAATTTTATGTGGAAACGTGTGTATTTCAATTTGGTAGTCTACAGTTTAGTTTTTGAATTTAAAAGTTGAGATTGATTGTTTATTTGTATGGCATGGGTTTATGGTCGTATAGGTTGGACCCATGGGAGTCCGTGTAATTTTTTTTAAAATTTATATCCTGTATTCGTTAGTTGCTCGCCGGAAAAAAAAAATCGAAGGCTCGGGTTCCGACCATCGATTTTCGGCCATGTCGCTAGTCTCTTGTGTACTTGGTTTGAATATATGCACTTTAGGCCTCTGTAGCTTTAATTCATGACTGATTTGGTAGAGTATGGTGAAGTTTTTGGACTCACCGAATAATTTTTCGATGTCGGGGCTATGTCTTTTTGGTCGGAAACGACGATATGTGTCTTGTTTGTTTAATCTGTTGACTTGATTAGCTTACTGAGTCTGTCAAGAGTATGTTACCATCGAGTTTATTGAGCTTGATTGTTGTTCTGGGTTCGCCGGATATTTTTCCGGTCGCCGTATTTTATTTACTAGTCAAACATGATTCTGCAGATCTAGGTTGTTGATTTCATTGATGTTGGTTTTTAAATCCAAAAATTATTTTAAAAATTATTCTTTAATTCGAAAAATGTTTTTAAAACTTGAATAAATGATTTTGATTTCAAAATTGATTCAATTTAATTATTTTTATTTATTTAGATAATAATTTAATTAATTTAAATTGATTAATTAATTTACTTTAATCAATTAATTTAATTAAATAAATATTATTTAAATATAATTAAAAATAATCAGATTTAATTATTTTGAGAAATAAAAATGATTTATTACTTTTATTTATTTATTTTTAATTATCTAATAATCCTTTTACCTATTTTAAATAAAACAAATTTGTTTGAGAATCTAAAAATAATCCGGAAGTGACAAAAATAGTTTGAGACTCCTTAATTTATTTATAAACTCGGATTAATATTTATAAAATATTTTAGGGATCCAATAATTATCCAGGGGGATAATAATGATCCATTTTGACTCGAATAATATTTTAGGGTCTTATAATAATATGTATGTTCTTGTGAGTTAGTTTCATTTTTTATTCGCAGAAATGGGTGATAATCATAAGCTTTTGAGATTTATGTGGAGGAGTAAGGATGTTAGTATTAGGGTAATGATGTGCTAAAAATATACATTTTAAATTGCAAGTGCACAATTCACATCGTTTTAATAATTTAAAGATTCGTTCCGCAAGGACTAAAATTATTTTTACAAAAACTTTAATTTTCAATTTAGGCGAATTAGACCAATTAATTTTGAGATGAGTTATTAACCAAGGACAAAAAAAAAAGGAATGATAATAAGCTAATTAAAAATTCAAGTAACGAAACTAACTAAACTTTAAACATTAATTAAAATACTTGACAAATTAAAAAAATGGATAAAGGAAGACTAGTGCTTTTAAATCTAGATCTACAAACTAAAGACCATAATTAATACTACTAAAATTAGATCTAAAATTCAATACAACTCAAAAGCAAAACTACATCTAAAATATCAAACCATTAAAGCTATTTTAACAAATCTAACAACTAAAAAGTAGATCTAAATTCTAACACCCAACAAGAAATAAATTTAGCTCTAAAAT
>QRFB01016987.1:0-21588 GCA_008931105.1 Oenanthe javanica | reverse complement strand
CGGATGACTAACTACAATGTTGATTCTCATTTCTGCTGTAATGGTCTTTGTGTCTTGTCTTGTTGGCTTCTTTTGTTCTTCCTCTATATTCAATATTTATTATTTACTTCGCTTTCTTCCTCAATGAAAGCACCATTTTTTAGGACCTCAGCGCTTACCATTGCACCAAAACTCCGGAGTGATAGTGAGGTGCTACTTTATTCCCTTAAGGGAACAGTCAGCGCCAACGTTTCGAATAGGCAAGATGCTGGATATTCCCAACAATCCCCCCCAGCATATTGCCAATATTCAAGCAAATGCCTTACGTTGAGACTCGAACACGTGACCTGCTCTGATACCACTTTTTAGGACCTCAGCGCTTACCATTGCACCAAAACTCCGGAGTGATAGTGAGGTGCTACTTTATTCCCTTAAGGGAACAGTTAGCGCCAACGTTTCGAATAGGCAAGATGCTGGATATTCCCAACATCGTTGATTACGGGTAACTAATTGCCTAATCCGGGAATTAGTTAGTATTCGTTGGCTCTACATGTTTGTTTGATTATATTGTGACTTCTCTATGTTTGCTAATCTATCAGTGAAGGTTTAATTCAGTTAAGGGAGTCACGAACCGTTAGTTGCATCTTTAGGGATTATAACGAATCGAGAGAGGTGTTATGATTCAAGTACATGATATGATAAACATAGTTCAATTATTAGATTGGGAGATCAATATGTGAATTATAAGACATGTAATTCTTGGTTCTTAATAGTCTATAGTTGTTCATTGTTTGACCATGAGAGTGGCTTTCAAGATATAATTTTAGGCACTATATTGTATATCGGGAGGGAGCAATATAAATCTTAGAAGATTTATTTTTAGCAAAGTTACAGACTTTTGTGTTGCAATATATAAGACATTCATTAGACCAATTGAAGAACACTAATTCTTGGATTGCTTTCCCACATCGTTAAATCTTAGTTTTTAATTGCTTTGTAGTTTAATTTAGTTGATAGTAAAATACACCATTAATTCTCCAAACTTCTAAATAGCAAGGGATTGTTTATCTGATTTGATATTGAATTTAGTCCTTCCCTGTGAACGAACTTCTACTGAAATACTCATCAACAAATTGGTGCCACTGCCTGGGATACAAAGTCAAGTATTTCTTTATCTTTTTACAGTACTCTCTAGGGGTGTTCGTGGTGCGGATGGCGTACTTTTTCTCTAAAATCACGGACCAACCCGCACATGCGGTTTGATTAAATTTCAAAACCGCAACCGCACCGCGTAATTCAAAAACCGCGTAAACCCCACCACATAAATACGGTATGGTGCGGTGTGGTTAATGCAATTTGTGCGATATAACAATGTAATTTAAAAGTTATAATAAATTGTAAAATTGAAAGTTACAATAACAATTATAAATTTTAAGTAAAAAAAAAAGTTAGAGAATTTTTAGAAGTTAAATTACAAACATGAAAAACTAAAAAGCGGAATATAAATTTGAAAATACAACCAAAAAATATATGTTTTATTTATAATAGTAAATATATATATATATATAATTAATACATAAAATAAAATAATATATAAATTATATTATATATATAATTGCGGTGCAGTTTGAACCGCACTACTTAAGTATCAAACCACAACCCACACCGCACCGCGCTTTTTGTAAAAAATTCAAACCACAACTGCGCCACGAAAATTGAAAACCGCATTTTGTGGTGCGGTGTGGGCGGTTTATGCGGTGTGAGCGGTCCGATGAACACCCCTAGTACTCTTAAATAATTTTATTTACTGTTTCAATTATTGATATCATGACAAATGTCTATTGTTCAAAATTATTTGTGAATCCTAAATTTCTTGATTATGAAACAGAATTGCTTATTGTCAGCCTTATTGATATTGTGGAAAATGATTGAACTAAACCATGACATATCCTATTTTATTGAAAATGATATTATGAAAATTGAAGGATTATGATATTGGTTTAGTGTTTAAGCAAGCCGATTGGTCTGAATGCTCTGTTATGGATTGGACGGTCGCGTAAGAGGCCAGTAGCTACGGTTCTGGTTCAGCGTTGTGATATATTGGGCCAATGTGTGCCTGAGTACCCGATACGGTTCATAGACTTATATGGATGGGTGTAGGTCTTTATTATATCTATAATGATCGGGGGTGTAGTATGAATGGTTCGTGTCCAATCCAGTTCACCAATTTGGCCTTCCTTACTGAGATATTATTGTTGTTGTTTCTTTATCAGTACTCATTCTTTTATTTTTATTATTGAGATTTACTGTACTTGTTGAGCATATTTTTGGCTCACCCTTGTTTTTCATATTATACATTTCCAGTTAGGACAGAAGATGGTTAACACATTACGTACGCTAGGAAAAGGACCCGCAAAGACCTAGTAACTAGAGAGCTGGTACTAGTTCAAGTATTGGTTTTGCAGTATTAGGACAACAGTAGATAATGGTTTGTAATAAAATTTAAATAGACAATAACACTTATTTAGATGTTTTGTTATTAGTATAACGTCTCATCGAGGTATGCTAATAACCTTACGTTATTTTTTTTAATAAAGATTGTGTTTTGGAATCTTGTTTCATACTCTAACCTGTTAAAGATTCATGGTTGGTGAGTGGGGTCAGTTGCACATTATATATATTGGCATGTTTGGTTTTTGACACCCGAATCTAGACCCCGGATTTGGACGGCACCACTCTCATAATTTTCAAATAAACACTTTACATACCATAACTTTTAAACTCATCTCATTTTGCATCACTTAAGTTAAATTCCATCAATTAATAACATTTTGCAGGGTTAATATTAGTGTTTGATACTTAAACATTTATTTCATTGTTCATATAATCTACTAGTAACACATTCTTGCCATGTAAATGATATATTTGGAATAAATTGAACACAAAATCTAAGAAATATGAACACTAAAATAATTATTTAAATATTAAATATCCATATTAACTCTACAGAATATGAAATTAATATTAGTAATTGACGGAAGTTAGCTTAAAGGGTGCAAAGCGAAACGTTTTTAAAAGTTCCGGGATGCAAATTGCTGATTTAAAAAGTATGAGACTCGAAGTGCAATTTTTCAAAACCGAAGGTATACAAAGTGTAAATTCGCCTAATAAAAATTATTATTTTTGAATTTTTTTAAATTAAAATATGTAATCAATATTTTAATTTTTTTAAAAAAATTATAAAGAATAATTTGTACTATGCGATTAAAACATATACAAATGCGTGTTAAAAGTCAAAACAACATATAAAAAAAGGGAGAAAGTAGAGAGTAGTACGTAAATTCCAGTTTGTATGGTCAATTTTGGAGTTACCTAAAAACTAAAACTTTCTTATAAATAAATTACATCTTAAAATTTTATTTTTAAGGGTAATTAATATGTTTATGTTTAAATCACTATTATCTATATTATATTATAATAACCAAACTAGAGAATCTTTTTTTTGAAATTGAAAAGATCATAACCGTCCAATTTCAGATGAATCATAGAAATGATCCCAATTATTCAATTTTAATAAAATCTAATTTTAGTAAAGATATATATCATACATATAACTCTATTCCTGATAGTTCTCCTTTTATGCAACTCCTCACCGATAATATTATATTATATTTAAATTATAATCTATATTTTCTATTTTAACAATCCTACTTATTCTATTATTTTTATTTAATATATCATTAATTTTTATGAATATTAATATATAAATATCATTGTATAACCATCCAATTTTAATAAAATCTAATTTAGAAAGGATATGTATCATAAATACGACTCTATCTTCGATAGTCCTCTTTTTATACAACTGTTCACAGATAATATTATATTATATTTAAATTATATTCTATATTTTCTATTTTAAGAATCCTATTTATCCTATATATAATTTTTATTTAATATAATTTACTCACATTCAACTCAATTTTATCACCATTCAAAATCTTTTATATATTTAAAATTATGATTTATAATGAAATTTTATGAATATTAATATATAAATAACATTGTATAGAAAAATGTAAAAATAATTAATAATAAAATAAATTATCAAATTAAATTAAATATTTAAATTATATAAAATATATTAGTTTAACATTAAATAAAATTTAAATTATTATTATAAAAATATATTCAAATTATATATATAAAATATTAAAGCAATTCAATCCGTGCAATGCATGAGATATAAGCTAGTATAACTAAAAATTACATAATTAACTCGATAAATAATTAATATTTTTATATTAAGTAATTATGTAGTTTGTACAGCCAAGTCCTTATATTTTGTAGGAACTACAAAAATCTTAAAATTTTAAAAGTTTAAAAGTTTTTATTATATTTAAAATTCATATAACTAAATACAAACACCCACTTTATATTTATGAAATTTTTAATTACATAATTTTATTACATCGGACCAAAGGAGCCCCTACTATACCATATCGTCCGTGACACTTTTTTTTCTATATATATGACAACTTATCACTCACTTTTTTCTTTAAAAACGAAAAAAAAAAACCCTGCATATGCATCATTTTACTGATCATTTTGATAGAAAAAAGAAAGGAATATCAAGCTCAACAATTCATTATGAAGGCTAACATGTATTAGAAGCTAGCCATGTGCAATGATTTTTATTAATTTTGTCATATAGGTAAAGGATAACACAAATTTCCTATCACCTTCGTTTTTTTAATAATTTCGAGATATTAAAAAAACAAAAAAACTAAATTTCTAGTCAAATTTGCTTCCCAAAAAATGATTACTTCAATACAGATGGTTTACTTCAATATGAAATTCTCATAAAGTAGAATTGACAGGAATTTATTAGTAAAATGTTTAAATATCGTATGACATAGGCTCTTGCTTTTAAAATGTGGAAATTATATAATAAAATATAAAAAATAAGGCAAAAGTTCTATGCAGAACCTAAAATGAAGTTCTAATTGGAGACTATATTGTTGTGTTTGGTTAGGGAGAATGAAATGAGTAAAAATAAAGAAAATTTATGTACTCTAGTTAGGAAGGAAAATTTAGAAAAAATAGGTGAGTGCAATTTTTTTTTTGATAAGAATTGGAAAGAAAATATATATGAGCGAGAATGGAACATTCCATTTCAAATTGGTGATTTGAGTTTTAGTTTACATGGTTAGGAATGGAATGGAGCAAAGAATGAAAAGTTTAAAAATTCACCCATTATGTAGTTCTAATTTCATTTCATTCATTTCTAATTCATTCATGTCAACCAAACACAACATATATGTTCTATATTGTATTTTGTTTATATTATATTTTGTTTATAATATATTATAAAGTTATTACGAAATATAATGTAGAACCAGAACATATATGTCTTTAATTTGTACCATTTAATAGTACTCCTCTAAACAAAACCCTAAAAAATAAATATTAAATGGGACATCTAAATCAATGGAGATTTTATTCAAGTCCCACTTAAAAGCTGCAATAGATTTTTTATTTGTTTATCTTTTTTGTTACTATTATATACAACATTACAAGTAGCACATTTTTAAGTGATAATACTTTAGTTCATGTACTTGTATTTAGGGTAAATGAGTTGAAATTTAGTCATTTAAATTTTTTTAAATACGAACTTGAACGCACTTAAACTTTTATCGAATCAAATGTTTAATTTTTTTTTTTGATAAGCAGAGCTAATATATATTCGAATGGAGAGGATATATCAGAGTAACTAATACAACTTCAAAACACCTCAGGAACTCATGAACTACGACACCAACTTAGACAACTGGAAAAACTAATAAGAAAACTAGAATTCAAGGACTAGCATAGAGACAAGATGAAAGAACCGAACTTGCTTTTATGCACTTTGCTTCTCTTCGAACTTTGCCATTTCCAACAACACTTGCTCCACATCCACTAATTCATAAGGAACTTCAACATTTTGCTCCCTTATTCCTGGACCTTAAAACTGCAACATTTGTTTAGCCTTGTCCACACCATTGTTTCGATAAGCTAAGATTTCCTCAAGAATGGGATTCAAAGTGTCACACACAGTGATGCCAGGGATAATTGACTGCTCCAAATCTATCACATCCTTCTCAAATTCTTTTGAAATATAGACCAATGATTTATTATCAATAAGAGAGATTGCTTTTTGACACAAACACTATCAGCTAGTAGTTTTTCTTTTCCTTTTGCATTATCCCAAAGAGGCCACAAGACCCACTACCAAATAAAAACTCGGGTTTTGAAATTATGATCCCATCAATTCCAGTGCTCGAACAAGACTGTCTTGTCCAAGCCTGACTTTGCAAGAGAATTTGCAAGCCCATTTAATTCCCTTGGGACATAACTAAGTACAACATTGTGATGTGTCAAGTCCTGCAAAACCTTTTGAAGACAAAGATTATTCAGCCAATATATACTCCCCTCCCTGATTGAGGCAATAACTTGAGATGAATCAGAACACATGATAACTGAATCATTCTTTTCCTCAAGGGACACAACTGCTCGAATGACGTGGAGAATGGCCTCCATTTCTACCTTCAGGCTTGACAATCTACTAGCAGGGGATGAGAAGAGATAAATGACCTTACCATTTCTATTTCTGAAGATACCCCCATATCACCTGAATGTATAGACTTGAGATTCAAACCCCAAGCTCCGTCCACCGAGCACAAAAAATCATAGGCCAAGAATTTATTAGACCAGAATGCATTGCTGAGATTATGGTAATGCACTTTAATAGCTCCAAGTGGATTCACTTTCTACAATGGGTCATTATAGAATGAGATCAACTTGGTTGACTAGCCCCATTTATTTACTCTAGCCGTAATAAGTGCTTCCAATGTGGATTGAAACATTTTAATTCTTTTGAAGATAAGATCATTTCTCCCTAGCCAGATAGTCTAACATGTAGCTGAAACTATAGTCTTCCATATTTTAAGTTTTATACATTGTCCCAACAGACAAAACATATATTGCGGTGAGAATTATTTTATTTTCCTCATCTTCTTCTTGACACTCCACCAACTAATTATGAAATCCCAGCCCCATTTTGCTAATTCACAGTCCCAGAATAAATGTTGTACATTTTCTTCTGCACTTGAACACCATAGACAGATATTAGAAAGGCCATTTATTTTCAGTCTAGAGGCTTGAAAACTCCTCGTAGGTAGAACTCCCCAATGCAATTTCCAAAGAAAGATTACAACTTTTGGAGGGATCTTTAACTTCCAGATTGAAAGCCATCCTTTAGATACTAACTGATTAGGAGGAAGAATGAGTTTGGAGCACAAACTAGAGGAAAATTTGCCTTTACCGGACTCCACATTAACTGATCACAATTGGAATTTAGTGAGATATTAGAGAGAATAGATTCAAATATGACGATTTGTGGCATATCTCTATCCAAAAGATTTCTTTTCCATAATAATGGGCCTAGAAAGTCACCACTATTCCAGAGACAGAAGATTTCACTAACAGAGATGGTAGGGTGTTGGAAGATTCTAAAAAGTCTTGGAAAATAGTCTTTAAGATAAACAGATCATACCAGTTATCAAGCCAAAACATTATGTGTTTTCCATCATTTAGAGACCATTTAAAACTTGAATTATGGATCAAAGTTGAAGTGTCTGACAAGGATGCCAAACTGCATATATTGAGCATCATATATGAAACATCATTTCTAAGAGTCAAAGAAGGAAAATCAGCTGCAAACTGAACTCCATATTTCCAACTAAGAACTTTATTCCAATAAGTTCCTCTCTTTAAGTGAATCCTCTACCACCACTTAACCAACAAAGACAAAATTTTGTTTTTCAACCCCTTTAAACCTAAGGCTCCCCAATCCTTTGGCTTAGACACCTTGTCCCGACTTAGTAGGTGCAATTTCTTCTTTATTGAGCCGTTCACACCACAAGAGCCCCACATAAATTGCTTCCTTAAAGATTCCATTTTAAGTTCAACCATTCTAGTGATCCTATATAAGCTGAACCAATAAATTGGAATACTATCTAAAGAAGATTTTGTAGGAAGTATAGATTAGAGGCATACCTGAAATCAAGTAATCAAGAATGAAATACCAAGATTAGTTCGAGGCATATGAAAAACCAGGCTATCCTTAAAATAGATAAGCCCCTTCTGTACGGTGCTTGAAGGTGAGTTGGTCTCCGCCTCTCAGGATACAACGAACAAAGATGGTCTTAAGCACAGAAAACCCGCCCTCTACGAACTGAACAAATACGGCTTCTATCTCACAGAAACTGAACCTAGAGCTCTAAGAGTAGTATGCAAGAAGCTATGAAACTTGTGAGTATTTTTTGTCTCAAACAATGATGTCCATGCCTCCTTATATAGGAGTACAAAATATGTAACTCTCCTTATAATCAATTTTATAACTCATACACAATAATGAGANATATTTTTGTGTCCCCAACAATGATCTCAATGCCTCCTTATATAGGAGTAAAAATATGTAACTCTCCTTGTAATCAATTTTGTAACTCATACACAATAATGAGCAATACACTAATACACCATTATTGTGAGGAGTTACAAATCAATACAATAAGTTACAAAATAATAAAAAATAAAGTCATGCAATTTCAAATTTATTCAAATTTCTAAAAATCCCCCACATGAATAAAATTGACATTGGAAAATGACATTTTGACACGGAGATAGAAGCATGTGGTAGAAACCAGCATAGGATAGGTAGGCGTTACCCCTTGAACCTTCCCTTGTAAGAATGTATTTATATTTCTAGAATCTAAGTAGTCGCGTTGACCTTGAACTTCTCTTCTGTATTGTGAAATGATGATACATCCCCCACTGAAGTCTTTCCCTATATTGTTCAGTTCTCATTGTTAAGCCCATTTTGATTCTGAGCTTTAGCCTGGTTCTGTGAGTTGTACCCAGAATTGGACCTCACAATTCTTTCTTGAAGTGACCCCACTTCACTCACATAGGTGATCTCTTTAAATAATATGATTATATTATTTTGTTCAACTTATCGACACCCAAGGATCATTAAAAGCATAGCTTAGCCTTAACCAAATTTTATCACTGTTTTTCATCATAGGAATGGACTAGGGAGTAAAACCCCCACAGTGATCTCACTAAGTCTTTACAGTTAGGTCGTCTCATTGAACCAAGATCTTGGGATCTCCAGTCAACAAGGTTGGGTTTCCTTTGTACTGGCTTTTATTATGGGCTTTAGTCCCATTCCTTTCGATGATTTATCAACTAACTCTCTTGTTAATCCCTTGGTTAGCGGATCCGCGATGTTATCTTTTGATCTGATAAAATCAATAGTGATAACTGCAGTTGAGAGTAGTTGTCTAATGGTGCTGTGTCGATGATGAATATGCCTCGACATTCCATTATAAAGTACACGCTCAGCTGTACCTATTACTGCAATACTTCACAATGTATACAAAGTGGTGGTACAAGCATCTCCCATCTAGGAATATCCTCTAAAAATTGGTGTAACCATTCAGCTTGTTGAGCAGCTTTATCCAAAGCTACAAACTCAGCTTCCATTGTAGAATTAGTTACAACTGTTTGTTTTGTAGATTTCCACGAGATTGCTCCGTCTCCTAGCATAAATACATATCCACTAGTGGACTTTGATCCTTTTACACCATTTATCCAGTAAGAATCACTGTATCCTTTTAGTACACTTGGATATATTGTGTAATGCAATCCATAATCACGCGTATACCTTAAGTACCTAAGTACTTTAGTTATCGCTTCCAATGATCCATACTTGGATGACTCGTGTATCTGCTTATCTTGTTTACAGTGAAGGCAATGTCTGGTCTTGTATAATTCGTTAAGTACATCAGACTTCCTATCACTTTTGCATATTCTCGTTGAGAAACACCATCTCCTCTATTTTTCAAAAGATGTAAAGTCGTATCAAACGGTGTTCTTGACACATTAGAATCATCTTTGTTAAATTTTTCAAGGATTTTATCACCATAATGTGACTGATCTAAAACAAGTCCACTCGATGTTCTTAGGATCTTTATCCCTAGAATCACATCAGCTAAGCCCATATCCTTCATCTGGAACTTTGAATGTAATATGTCCTTAGTAGATTTGACCATTTTGTCATTATTACCCACAATGAGCATATCATCAACATAAAGACATAGGATCACATATCCCGCAATTGTGTCTTTGACATATACACATTTGTCACATTCATTGATTTTGAATCCATTTGATAGCATAACACCATCAAATTTCTGGTTTAAGCCATAAATTGACTTAGCTAATTTACATACTTTATGTTCCAATCCTGGAACTACAAAACCCTCAGGCTACTTGATGTAGATTTCTTCATCCAAATCTCCATTCAGAAAGGCTATTTTAACATCCATTTGATGCACTTCAAGATTTCGCAATGCTTCAATAGCAAGTATCATCCTTATAGATGTCATTCTCGCATTGGAGAATACGTGTCAAAATAATCAATGCCTTTCTTTTGGCAAAAACCTTGAACTACAAGTCAGACTTTGTATTTATCTATGGACCCGTCAGTTTTCATTTTTCGACTGAAAATCCATTTAGATCCTAGTGGTTTACATCCAAGAGGAAGATCCACCAACTCCCATGTATGATTCTGCATAATAGAATTAACCTCACTCTTAAAGGCTTCTTTCCAAAAAGGACCATCACGACAATGCACAGCCTGTGAGTAGGACTGTTTTTCATTCTCTAGCAAATAAGTCAAAAAATTAGGCCCGTACGATTTTTCAAATCTAGCTCTTTTGCTTCGATGAGGGGCATCCTCTATTTCAAGTTCATTCATGTCTTCTTGTTCCTCGCCATCATTATTATCATTTTCAGATATAGTTTCACGTGTCCTTTTCGATAAACTTGAATTTTCTTTGGACTTACGTGGAAATACATGTTCAAAAAATGAAGCATTTCTCGATTCCATTATTGTGTTCTTGTGAATATCAGGGATTTTCGATTCATGTACAAGAAACTTGTATGCCTACTGTTGTGTACATATCCAATAAAAATATAATCCACTATTTTTGGACCGATTTTCACCCTTTTTGGTTCTGGTACTAGAACCTTTGCAAGGCACCCCCACACTCGTAAGAATTTATAAGAAGACTTCTATCTTTTCCATAATTCATAGGGTGTATGCTCTTGATTTTTTCGAGGTATCCTATTCAATAGATAATTTGCTGACAAGACAGTATCTCCCCACATATTTTTAGGCAACCCTGAACTTAGCAACATTGCATTGCTCATTTCTTTCAAGGACCTATTTTTACGCTCAACAATTCCATTTGACTGAGGCAAATATGGTGTAGTAACTTCGTGAATAATTCCATGTTTTCTACAGAATTCACCCAACGGTGATACATATTCACCTCCTATGTCACATCTTATTGCCTTAATTTTTTTCCCTCTGAGTTGAGTTTCAACTTCATTTTTATAAAGTTCAAATTTCTCTATATCTTCATCTTTTGCTTTTTAGCAAATAGACATAGCAAAATCTTGTACTGTCATCCATAAATGTGATAAAGCACTTGTTACCATCCCTTGTTTGATTTGATTTTAAATCACACACACCACTATGAATCAAATCTATGGGTTTTGTATGTCTTTCAATTTTTCAAAACGATGATTTTGTTAATTTTTCCTCGACATAAATTTCACATTTGTGTTTCGAACTTATTTGGAATGTTGGTATATGGTTCAAGTTAATTAATCTACGCATAGTTTCATAATTAATATGACCTAGTCTACCATGCCATAAGCAGAAGAATTATTCTTATTAATACTCTTCATAGTCATTACATTGAGTTTGAAAAGGCCTTCACTGATATAGCCTTTTCCTACAGATATTCCATTCTTAGACAAAATAATCTTATCAGATTCAAACACCATGCGGAATCCATGCTTGTTCAATAACGAGCCAGAAACCAAGTTTTTTCGGATCTCTGGCACATACAGCACATCCTTAAGAGTCAACTCTTTGCCAGAGGTCATCTTCAGCACAACATTGCCTTTTTCAAGGACTTCATATGTTGCAAAATTTCCCATGAACAGCTTCTCTCCGGTGGCAGTTGGTGAGAAGGTATGAAACATCTCCTTGCTTGAGCAAATGTGCCTTGAGCACCAGTGTCAATCCACCATTCTTTCGGATTAGATCCGACCAGATTCACCTCAAAAACCATAGCGGATAGACTGATTTCAGATATGTCTTGAGCTACATCATCTACCAAGTGAGCCTCATGTTTTTTCTTCTTTGGTAGTCTGCACTCAGTTGACTTGTGACCCATCTTGTCACAATTGAAGCATTTTCCTTGAAATTTCTTCTTAGAAACTCCCCCTTTCGGTCCCAAGTTGGGCCTCTTGTCTGGTTTCCCCTTCTTAAACTTGGAGTTCTTCTTGACCTCTACAACATTAACATTTAAAGAGCTGACAGACCGATTTTTATTATCCTCCTCAATACGGAGTCACAAGACAAGGTCTTGCATTGTCATCTCCTTTCGTTTATGCTTCATATAATTCTTGAAGTTCATCCAACCAAGGGGTAATTTTTTAATAATCATGGCAACTTAGAATGCCTCATTCATGGGCATACCCTCAGCTTCCGTGTCATGCATGATCATTTGAAGATCTTGCACTTGATTAACCACTTTCTTGAAATCCACAATCATAAACTCGAGAAGTCGGGCCACTATAATTTTTTTAGTACCCGCATCCTCAATTCTGTACTTCTTGTCGAGTGAATCCCACAGAATCTTGGATGTCTTTATCACACTATACACATTGTACAGTGAATCACTCAAGCAGTTCATAATATTATTTCTGCGCAAGAAATTTGAGTGGTTCCATGCTTAGACTGCACTAACACGCTGAACATCAGTGTCACCTTCTTTCAGCGTAGGTGCATCCTCAGTCAAGAATCTCACAAGGTTCAAAGTTGTCAAGTAGAACAACATCGTTTGTTGCCACCTCTTAAAATTCAGCCTACTGAATTTTTCCAGTTTTTCTGCCTGAGCGGTTACCGGCACAGCCGTATTTGGTACCATAAGGGTCGCCGCATTAGGCACAGACACTGCATCGGCAGTTACATCACTAGACAAGCTAGCTCCGTCAACACCAGTCAACTCTGAAATCAAGTAATCAATAATTTCAATTAATCCACTTGAATAAAGTAAACAACTATAAATAATTATTTACTCAATTAAATAAATTAAGAGGAATTATATTATGTTACAATCATAATCATTTTTTATCTAGAAATAAATACATCAATTTTGATATATCAGTGAATAATTTTCAGGTTTCAGAGGGGTCACATCGGTCCCACTTAAAACTCAAATCCTAGACAGAATTTTCCATCTTCAATATCAAAAAATAGTATTTTTTTTCTAAAAAAATCTCATGATTGTATTCATAAATAAATTCTAAAAACATCGCATCCAAGCCAATCAAATAATTTTTAAATAAAAGAAATATAAAACCATGCAATTCTAATATTTAACAATTTAGAATTACGCACAACCGGAGTTTTGAAAAAAAAATTCCAAAAAAAATAATGTGTGGAATTGAAACAAATGAACACTTATAAGATCGATTGTTACACACATACAAGTAAAGTCAACGTAATAAAATAAAACCACGCATAAAACTAAAAAAAAAATCTAACACGTATAAGATGTTTTTTTTAAATGCATGAATATTAAATCAACTAGCATGCTTTTTGTGCCAATAAAACAATTTAAGATTTTGTATTTGAACAAGGAAGAAAAAAATTAACAATGAAAGCATAAAAACATATAATTATAAAACCCCAATTCCATTATAAAAATAAAATTAGAGATAAAGAAGCATGTTGACATAACAATATAAGATACTAAAATAAGCATGCTAATAATACTCTGACCAACAACAGTAAAACAGGCATGCATATATAGTATAAAACACATAATGCATGATTATTGACATATAATTTCAAGAATATAAACTAAAATATTAAGATATCACCACGTACCAAAACTAGAGGCATGACATGGAAAAAAACAGAGTTAAGCACTCAAGCCTACCCAAATATACATAAACAAAGCCTTAAAAAAAATTAAACTTTCACATTAAAACATGCAAAACAGGGAGAATTGACTATTCTAGTCAAAATATTGATCAGAGGGAGCCACATGGTATATGTTATAATGCTAACATATCTCTAACGAATGGCAGATGGCAAATAACGCAAAAAATTAAAATATTACCAAGATACGTCTACTGCATATATTATCAAGATTACACCCAATCATGTAAAGAGCACAAGATTATCAATTTGACAAATATTACAAATCGTATACTCCCGTAAAAATTCAAACAAACTAGTTTATGGATTAAACTAATTCATATGAATTATGGGATCTGTTTTAAGCTTGTAGGAAGTATAGATTAGAGGTATACCTGAAATCAAGTAATCAAGAATGAAATACCAAGATTAGTTCGAGGTACGTGAAAAACTACGTTATCCTTAAAATAAATAAGCTCATTATGTACTGTGCTTGAAGGTGAGTTGGCCTCCGTCTCCCAAGATACAACGAACAAAGGCAGCCTTAAGCACAGAAAACCCGTCATCTACGAACCGAACAAATACGGATTCTATCTCACAGAAACTGAACCTAGAGCTCTAAGAGTAGTATGAAAGAAGCTATAAAACTTGTGAATATTTTTTATCTCAAACAATGATCCCCATGCCTCCTTATATAGGAGTACAAAATATGTAACTCTCCTTGTAATCAATTTTATAACTCATACACAATAATGAGCAATACACTAATACACCATTATTGTGAGGAGTTACAAATCAATATAATAAGTTATAAAATAATAAAAAATAAATTCATGCAATTTCAAATTTATTCAAATTTCTAATAGATTTTAGCAGGACTAATTTTCCTGCCATGGATAGTTTTTCTACTTTGCAACTCAGTATCTGCTTGTTGAATTTATTGATTAAGGGATCCCAATACATGCTTTTCTTAGGAGAGGTCCCCAAGTTTGCACCAAGATATTTAAAATTCCCAGTACCCACTTGAAAACCAAGAATATCAGCACACTATTCCACTAGTTGGGTCTCACTTCCAAAGCCAAACAGAGAGCTTTTGTTGAAATTGATCTTCAAACCAGAAAAAATCTGAAAGCACTGGAAAAATCTTTTGACACCCTGCATAGAGTCACTATCATCTTTAATGAATAGAATTACATCGTCTGCATATTGAAGATGAGTTATAGCTTCAGCACTATTAGGCAAGACAATTCCTTTAAAAATTTCAGCAACTTCAGCCCTTGTTAGGAGTTGTGCTAGCACCTCCCCCACTATGTTGAAAAGTAGTGGAGATAGGGGATCTCCTTGCCTAAGCCCTTTACATGGACTGATTTCCTCAGTGGGGGAGCAGTTTATAAGGATCGATATTCTCGAAGATTCCAAGATTGCTTGTACCCACTCAATCCACTTAGTGTCAAAGTACATTCCTCTTAAAGTTTCCAACATGAATTCCCAGTTGACTAAATCGAAGGCCTTTTCAAAATCAATTTTGAAGATGAGGCCCTTAATTTTCTTAGCTTTAAGAGATGCTATGATTTCATTCACAATCAGAATGCAAACTAAAATTTGCCTGCCTCGTATGAAAGCTGATTGTTTTTCTGATATGAAATGGTTCATGACACCCTTCAACCTAGAAGCCAACACCTTTGAAATTAATTTCATAAGAATGTTCATTAAACTAATGGGTCTGTAATCCTTTGTTTATTGTAGATCTTTCAGCTTGAGAATTAAAGCATTAAAGAGGAATTAATCCTTTAGGTATCAAACTCTTGGAATGAAATGTCTTGAAGAACTCCAAAATTTCCAATTTGATAACCTCCCATAATACCTTCAACACTTATGCATTAAGGCCATCTAGGCCTGGTGCTTCGTTATCCTCTAAACTCTTCAATGCTATCTCAATCTTTTCAAGTGAAAACTCTTTTACTAGATTCATACTTTGCTTCATTGACAACTTATTGAGCAAATTTTGATTGATAGAAAAGACTTTTTTATTCAAAGATGTGGCAAAGAAATTCTTAAAGTGGGAGAAGAACAAATTCCTTATTACACTCTGGTCATAGGTCCATTCATCCCCATTCTTAAGTCCTATAATTTGATTTTTCCTTTGCCTCCTTGCAATAGCTAAGTGAAAGAAACGAAAGTTCTTTTCACCCTTTAGTTGCCAATACAACCTAGATTTTTGACAGAGCATACTAGACCTCATAGCATAAAGATCGTCTAACCGATTTTTGATTTTCAGTTTTGAAGATTCATCCATGTTACTATTATTTACTATCTCTTATTCTTTCTCCACCTCTTTAATATTCTGATGCACATCGCCAAACTGAGACATATTCTATTATTTGGTGACCTCCTTAAGATGTTTAAGCTTGACGTGCAAATTTGAATTGGTCAGATCACTTCTTCATTTATCTTTTATCCTGTGAATCAAACTTGTTTCCTGCAACCAGCAGTTGAAGAATTTAAAAGGTTTAGGCCCTCCCCCTGAAGAATTGACTTTTAAAACAATCGGACGATGGTCTGAATTTTTCCTACGCAGCGTCATCAAATTCCATTTACCCGATGCCTCATACTGAGAATTTACTCTATCAAGCCAACTTTTCTTATTATCTCTGTCAAACCATGTGAATTTTGAATTGAACAACTGTACTTCTATAAGATCCAACAGTGTAATGAGGGCTTGAATCTTCTTTGTCTCAGCTACTTTAAACACAAAATTTTCTCTCTCAGAGGCCCTGAAGACACAGTTGAAATCCCCTAATATCACAGTAGGAATAATTGAAGTCGATTGAAGCACCTTACTTAAATCCTTCCAAAGATTAAGCTTGCCTGAAAGCTCCTGGGGTGCATAGATATTTATGCATATAAATGACACTCTACCCACCAAAAGCATACCATTCATATAAATCCAATTTTGAGAAATGATACCATGTTCCAACTCTATGAGGTTTTTATCCCAAATTGTTAGTATCCCTCCAAATATACCACTAGTAGGAGCTACCAACCATCCTATATTTGGACCCAGACCTAAGTTCAGGAGAGCTCTTTGCTCCCAATCCTGGCACTTAGTTTCCTGAAAACACAGAATATTTGGTGTTTCCTACAATACTAAGGTCCTAATATTCCCTTTGTTTATCTGGATGACTGCCCCCTAACATTCCAGCTTACTATGACGAGCGTAATATTGGGAAAAAAATCTCTTCAGAGCTTCAAATTGTCTTTGATATTACGAATGGATTCCTCATCGTTGTCAATATTTATTTAGCCCATCATTAAGCCTGTGTTAAAAAAATTCTTTGCTTCCTCATTTGGAGAGAATGGATTGAAAGAAATTAAGTTACCTTTTTTCTAGTCCAAGCTTTATGGTATTTCTTATGATAAGGAATTTTGAAAGCTTTGATTTCCATAATCTGACTTGAAATTCTATTATTCCCGCCTCTGTTTCTCTTAATCTTTAAAGAACATAGCTTATTGTTCAAAGAAATCTGTGAGACACAGTTGTCCGACAAATTTTCACAAGAACTTCGCTCTATCTCATCTGAAGGTGAGAGTGAAGGTTTCACCTTACTAGATTCACTAGACACAAATGATCTAGAAACCTAGGTCCAAGAAGGACCCTCTCTTTCGTCACTCTCATTCCTATTTATTGGCTCAAGTACAGATTCCTTCATTGTATTCTTGCTCAATTGAACTTCCATATCATGATTTGTATCTTGATTGTTATGTAGATTCAATACTAAAGAGTATTCTGAACTTCTATTTCCTCCTGCATCTTGATTACCTTTATATCATACTCCCTCCTCTATTTTATTCTGATACTCTTCCTTCTCATTACCAGCTTCCATCAAATGTGAGTCATTTAGCCATTCCTTTTCTGGGATGGGAGTAATCACTTCAGGATTATCCTCAGGGCATTGATCACTATTTACCTGACTTTTACTATTACAACTCATATTTTTGCATAGCTCCAATTCACTAGGGGCCTGACATTCACTAACACGTACTTCTCATGCTTTATTCAAAGCTTGAATCTATAGTATCTCCTCTATTTTCCGCTTCTCATCTATCTCAATTAGAATCTTGGGGTTCCTGATACACCTATTCTCATCAATAAATTTCATGTACTTCACAATATTTCCCCAACTACCAAGTAATTCTTGAAAATTTTCTTCTTTCCACAAAACTACTAGTAATCCAATACACTCCACCCAAGTTCTTTTTGCTACTATGAGTTCCTCTAAACCCACTTTTTTAATCTCTACAAAACCAATATGTATAAAATCTAGTTATTCCGTAGAAAGTTTCTCATTTTCTGGAAACGAAATTAAGAATTTATTAGAAGATAACCCCGTGATCTTTGTTTCATTAAAACCCAGACCTTCAACAATTGTGTCAACTACCGAAACATCCTCTCTATTCACCGTCTTTACAATCCAACTTTTCCTTTAGATCGTCTAGAAATCTCTCATTTGGTTTCAATTCAATTGTTTTGGAATTATTCTTCATCTTTAAATCTTGATCCACCTTATCCACTATCTTATTGTCCTTGAAACATTTTGACTCTTGCTGCTTTTTAGAATGATCCACTCTCCCCTTCTTCCCTTTTACCCATGCTAGATGAATTTTGTTGTTTCCAATTTTTGCATCTTTCAGAATCTCCATAATCTTTGTAGCTTCTTGAGCATTTGAAACTTTCACAAAACCATATCTCTTGTTGAGATGATCCCTCATTCTAGGAAGGATAATGTCTCTTATCCTCCCATCCCGTTTAAAGAACATCCAGATTTCCTTGGCCCTAGTGTCATCGGCAAAGGCTGTGAAGTAGACTATGTTTCTTATGCTTTGACTAGCCGAGAAGCTCTTCTCTTTAAGAACTGTTGCTCCTTTCTCCTGCTTATGTGTTTCCCCTCTCAATAAAGCTTCCTTGTAAGTTCTAGCATCTAAGGAACCTTGAATCCCCCCATTCATCTTTTCAATTGATCTATGATGAATCTGACCTAGAGCAAGGTCAATAGATTTCTCATTCCCTTTAATAGCATTTAGAAAACAGCTCTCTTCAACTAAGTGTTTACTCCTCGTGATGAAGTTCAAGACCGTGTTATTATCATCACGTTCCTTATTTTTATCAGAAGTAGTTTCTTTCCCTTTACACTCGCTTATTCTCTTAACCCAACCCAATCTTTTCCTCGAACGATTCTGCGCCCATTCCGTTAATTTTTGAATTTGTAGCAAAGCTTTCCTCAATTTTCACTCTTCCAATACACTCTCCTTTAACACATGGGGGTTATCATCTTTTATTTCCATTGCTCTTCGAAGGTCATTGTTTTCTCTCAAGATCTTAAGAGAACCGTAATGGATCTGGTTCAAAGCCATTCAAAAACCTTCCAAATCTCTTTTTTCCATCATCCCTAATATATATGAGTGTATCAAATGCTTATATTGCCAAATAAAATCTTCCAGCCTTCTATTATTGTCATTTTTATATTCATGCCCACTAAATTTTAAATTTTTGGCCTTTTCCCACCAACCCTTATTATCAAGAAACCACCTAATTTGACATAGTGCTTCCTTTTCTCCTTTCAAACCCTCATATAGCAGTTCATGGTTTAGCACCCCTTTTAAAAATTGATTATATTCCATGCTAAATCGAACTGTGAAAACGTACCTTTTGAAATAGCTTCTGCTAAATCTTTCTCGAGTAGAAACCAATATTGAAGTAGTTTTTTTTGCTCCTCCCGCTGCTTAATCGTTAAGTTGTTCCCACTCCTTGAAGAATCCTTTGCTACTTGTCTTTCCCGATTTGAAAAAATCTTGCTAGCACTGTCATTAACTTCCGCATTTAGGGAAACCCTAGTTCGTCCGTATCTCCCGATTCTCCCAAAATGCCCCATCTAGATTTCAACTTTTACCTAGTGAGTAAACAAGTTTCATATCGTTTGTCTAACACTGGTTAATCAAATATTTTATTTAAAACTAGTTCATTATTAAAAAAATGTTGTTTACAAATATATTCGGCAAATACGTCTCCTAAGAAACTCTCACGAATAGTTAATGAATATAATTGATGAACACTTTAACCAATAAACTAACAAACTCAGTCTCACGAATAATTTATGAATATTATAATCGAAATTGTTTATAAATATTATAATCGAATTTGTTTACAAATTCTAAAATACGAATCAAACCTTTTTTAACTGAACATCAAACTGTTCTTGAATCTAAAATTGTTCTCGAATCTATAGACTCTTTTAGAGTCCTACTTATATGCCATCACCTCAATATTTTTCTCATATGTAAAAAATTGGTCGAAATTGAGTATGTTGCACAGCCCTTGAATATGCGCACTTAAATACGCAATTCACACTCATTAGGCAAGTCCTTCGAATAGGACGACATGATTCCATTAAATAGATCTAAATCATTTTCAACGAATTTATAAGAAATAATCTCTAAATTATGATCCATTCTGAATGGATTATATTAAGGAATAGGAATAATCTATCTTTTTTCTAAAATATATTCAATGGATTTTTGAAATTTGTGATAATTTTTTAATTTCCATCTCTTTGAATCTTGATTGTAGTCGGACAACTTATCTTGACGATAAGATTGTCTTCATTTAGCGAGTTAATATCATTTAATTATAATTTATTTAAAAATTATTATCAAATTTTGTGAATCATAATATGCATATTAAATTAAATTCCAAACCGGCATTTTCAACCTGTTGGTACGAGATATAAACTCATCTTGTATAGGTATTACCCATAAAATAAGCCTAATGAATCTTTAAATCCATAAAAAAAAACCGATAATGAGAAATATTGTACACAAGAAAATTTATGGATATTGGCCCTTTATGTCACAATTTGAAGTAAAATGATCCAAAATATCACAATCTAAAAAAATGACCTTTATATCACATACAAAAAGCATTTTTATGTTGCGCTTTTTGAAAACACAATTATTAATTGCGTTTATTTTATTATTTCAATAAAAAATCTTAATTTTTTTTAAAAAAGTAAAATTAAAAACGCATTTTAATCATGCGTTTATCATTATTAAATGTGATATATTATTGCATTTTCACGCAGTTACACTTCCATTACACTTCCATTACAATCACAGTTTATTCACATTTTATGCTGGGATTCACGCACGTGAATGGTTTTGTATGTCACCTTGTCACATGACTTTCATTTGATGGGAATAAATTTGTGGAAAAAAAACGTAAGATGAAGTCACGTTTTTACGTGATAGTGAGGGCCAACATTTTCAATAATGATATTTAGGGCATTTTAACTTTAAATTGTGATATATAAGGTCCTTTTTCAAAATTTAGTGTCAATAGATGACTTGCTCCTAAATAATAAAACCTCTTTCACAAATAATATCACTCTTAATAAATGATATGAGATTCAGATATAAAGGTAAGAAGAAGCAAATATGTCAACGAT
>QRFB01016986.1:495-21588 GCA_008931105.1 Oenanthe javanica | reverse complement strand
AGATCCAGTTGGATCAGTAAGTTGTAATAAGTTTAGAACTTAGACTTTTTGATTTGGACTTGTTATATTTAAATAGTATGTTGTTTTCATACTTGAATNACTTGTAATATTTAATTAGTATGTTGTTTTCATACTTGAATCTGATGGCGATCTAGGATTGTGTTTGGGTGGCAGGGTTATATATATATAATCACTGCTATTATCTGTTTAATATTGTTAATTAATCAGTAATTGGTGTAGTAATTTTGGGGGTGTTACAAATTGTCAAAGTGGAAAGTTGCAATCCAGGAAGAATTGCATTCTTAGTGCAAGAGAAATATTTTTGGACCTGTAGTAGAGACACCAGCTGGTGTAGTCCATGTTGGGAATATATGAGTATTTTACAAAAATGAAACGAGAGAAATGAAATTGTGAGATATAAGGCTCGGTTGGTAGCCCAAGGATTCTTTCAAAGGCATTTGATTACCAGGAAATATACTCTTTTGTTATGGATAAAGTTACCTTTCATTTTGTGATGGGTATGGCTTGTATGGAAAAACTGAAAACACGTATCTTGGACATTGTGGCAGCCTACCTATATGGATCATTTGATAGAGATATTTATATGATAATCCTTGAAGGATTAAAGTTAGAAGAAACTAAGTCTCGTCATTTATATTCCGTTAAATTACAACGATCATTATATGGTTTGAAACAATATGGTCGTATGTGGTACAATAGGCTTAGTGAATATTTATTGAATATTAGGTATATTAATAATTAAGTGTGTCCATGTGTGTTTATTAAAAGGTCACAAACTAGTTTTGTTATTATTGTTGTATATGTGGATGATTTGAATCTTGTTGGTACTTCTGAAGATATTACTAACGCTTTTAATTATTTGAAAAATGTGTTTAAAATGAAGGATCTTGGAAAGACAAAATTTTGTTTAGGTATATAGGTGAAACACTTATCTTCAGGAATATGTGTTCATCAGTACACCTACGCAGAAAAGATTCTTTGATCGATTCTACATGGAAAAATCTCATCCACTAACCACACCAATATATGTTCGGTCACTTAAATTTGAAAAAGATCCACTCCGTCCCAGAAAATCAGATGAAGATATTCTTGGACCTGAATTTCCATATCTCAATGCTATTGGTGCTCTCATGTATCTTGCAAACAACACTCGACCTGATATTGCATTTGCTGTAAATTTACTGGTGAAGTTCATCTCTAATCCAATTAAAAGGCATTGGGATGGAGTCAAACCCATATTAAGATATCTATGTGGGACAATTGATCTTCAGCTATTCTTTCCAAACAATTCAAAATCACAGCTGATTGGATATGCAGATGTTGGGTACATGTCAGATCCTCATTTTGGATGATAATAAACAGTTTATTTATTCACATATTGTGGAACAACTATTTCTTGGAAATCTATAAAACAAACTATGGCGACAACTTCATCAAATCATGCAGAATTATTAGCAATCTATGAAGAAAATAGGGAGTGTATATGGTTGTGATATGTTATTCAACATATCAGGGAATCATGTGGATTATCAAACATCTCAGACACTCATACAGTTATGTTTGAAGATAATTCAACCTGCATTAAACAACTCAAGGAAGGATACATCAAATGAGATCGAATAAAGCACATCTTGCCAAAATTCTTCTATAGTCATGAGCTCTAATAAAATGGTGATATTGATATACAAAAAATTCGGTCAAGTGAAAATCTAGCAGATTTACTTACAAAGTCACTACCCACATCCACATTTGAAAAGCTATGAAATAATATTGGCATGCGGACATTGAGAAATTTACTACAACAAGATGTCAAAGTGTGAGATATTTTATTCATGGGGAGACTATACTCTTTTTCCTTCGTCAAGGTTTTTATCCCATTGGGTTTTTTCTTGCAAGATTTTAACGAGGTAATTAATCTCTGCATTAATTCAAATTTGACAATTAATGGGGAATATTATAATATGAATACAATTATAATTGTCAAATAGTCAATAGTCAAGTCGTAAATATGATCTTTGAAGTTACAGCTGTTAGGTCCAAAAAGGGTAGTATAAGCTTGAAGGGGGGATTGAATAGCTTAATACTGTTCTAAATATTGAGCTTGGCATTTTAAATTTTCTTTTCTCTTTTTAAAATATCACTAGTCAACTAGTAATTCAAATGTGGAAAATAAAAGCAGAGAAAAGAAATAGAGTATACAACGGAATTTATATCCTGGTTTGCGATGGCGCAATCCCCTAATGGGTCCAGTCCCCGCGTCCTTCCCTGAACTCGAGATTTTGCACTATAAGTATAAAGTAGTCCTTATAGCAGGCAGATAAGCCTTTACAACACTATATATCTATCTTGGACCTTAATTCCCCGTTAAACCCTCAAAATACAATAGAAAAACCTATTTGATTTATCTTGGAGCGTAACTCCCCGTTACCTCCTCACAATCAAAGTAGAACCCCTACAAGCTGGTCTTAGAGCGTAACTTCCCATTACCTCCTCACAGGTAACTTGGAACGTAACTTCCCGTTACCTCCTCAAAGATACGTAAAACCTTGCGTAGACTATGTTCCTCTACAACATTGTAGGTCTTGGATCTTGGTCTTAGGTCTTGGGTCTTTCCTTTTCCTCACGGTGCAAAGACACCCAACTCTCGTTGGCGTGTCTAGGACTTAGGTCTTAGAACAAGGATCACCTCACTTTACTTTCCTTGGGTCTTGGATCTTGGTCTTAGGTCTTGGGTCTTTCCTTTGACTTGAATGTGATCAAGTACGTTTTCTAACTACTTTGTTTATAAGGCCTTAACACTACTACTATACTATGGCCTTAAAATAATCAATAACAATCCCACAAATATTCAATGAGTTTCCTTAGTTTATATCTCTAAATAATATATGAGATTTATACGAAATATTATTACTCATAATGTGTGTTGGTTTCTTTCACTTTTTAATTCAACAAAGAGTATTTATGTTTATGTCGTACCTCGACTTATATACAAAACTCAACTCGGAATTGAAGTGAGTTACCTTGCAAATATTCGAGGAGCCTTTAGTTTATATCTCATATGAGATTGATACTATTCAGTTCAAACCTGTAATGAGAGCTTGATTTAGATACTAAAACTCATCAAGGAAGCCTTTTTCTTATGTCGCATATATCGACTTAGACAAACTAGATTCGACTCGAAATTAAAGTAAATAGGCGTTGTATCTAATCCTTAAATAAATCAAGGATATTAATAACTAAATAAGGAGAGATATAAGTTATAGACTCTCTTGGTTTAGTTCACTCTTTATATATATGAGAATAAGAAGTGACGAACAAAGCTCGTGTATCTAGAAAGAAATCAAGAGAAAAAGCTAGTTTGAAGCCTAAAACACACAAAAAGAGGTTGCCGGAAAAAGTTGTCAGAAAATGGACAGAATATCAAATTTGGATATAACTTTGGGGGCAACAAGACAAGTCTAGGGGCTGCAAAGATAAGGTATATGGGTAATCAAAAGATACTTGTATGGTGTGTTTGTTATATGAGCATGTAAATGTGTTTAAAAGATTAATAGGGGTTAGATCTATGAAAGAACTAAGCTTATAACTCAAGAACTCTAAGAGATGAAAAGTTTCTAGACTTGAGAGCATCTTGGAAGAGAAATTTGCAGCATTTAATTGGCTCAAATGGCTTGAGGAAATGAGTGGGGGGTTATTTAAAGAGAAAGATTAGGGTTTTAGATGGGGTAAGAAGGGACAAGGGTTCCTTAAAATAAGGGAAAGGTACCAAATTTGAAATTATTGTCTCCTCAGCTGTACTAACCCACATGGATGCATGGAAAAATATGCTAGTCTCATTCAGTTAATTAATAAATCTAATAAATGCGTAACGGAACCATACGATGACGAATATGACATTTTTCGAAATATGCTCCACAAATTATGAAAATTTGGGAACCATTTGAAAATATTCCAAGTAGGTCATGATCAAAATCCTACTCAATTTGGAGTTGACCTTCATTGACTTTTAATTGAACGAACAATCAATTACGTATCGAAAGTACAAGCCAAAAATAAAAGTCACCCAAAAATTATGGGAAAAAATGCTAAATTTGTTTGCAATATTCTAGTGATATTCCTCAACTTTCAAGTCAATTGGACATGTGTATCTATTATTTCGAGAAAAGGATCGTTTCGTTGTCCCTACAACCCAAGACAATATTCGATAGTCATTTGTCGGAAATTTTCAATGTTTGGACTAAAGTTTGACTTTAAATATATTCAAACATAATATTACTAATTTAATAAAGGACCATGAAGTTCAAGGAATATTTATACTTGGATTAAAATGCATTTTATCCCAATAAATAAGACAGTTAGGGACTTTCAGGATAAAATCTACATTTTTCATCTAGGCAGGACTTTGTTGAAGATAAGTTGAACAAATAAATTTAGAAAATATATTAAAAATATATTTCCTTGGAAACATTTAAAATAGACACTCTTTTGATTTAATAAAGCATTTTCTATTTCATAAAAGCAGTGTCAAAAATACAGTATTTGTTCGTCTTCAGTCTTTGCCTCAAAATATAACATATATACATTAGATTTGATTTTATCATTATTTTGATAAATCTTATCTAATTATATGTTGAGTGAAAATTATTTTATTTCGTTTATAAAAAAGTTTGACCAAGTTTGACTTTCCACTCGTTGAATGTCACTTCGAATAACCAAAGGGAGGATTACTATATTAATTAGTAGCTTTATAACCCAAATTTAATTTACACTTATCATTAAGACAAAATTAATCAAAACCTAATGAAAAGGCTGTATCTCACAATCTTCCCCTTTTTGATATTTTGTCAAAACATTCGAATGTAAAATTAAATATGTGTGTGACAAACTAGCAGCATGTCTAACATCTGTACTCTTTAAATTGTTTTATATCCGAATATAAGCCTTTCACTCACTATCGGTCTATATTTCTTGATTTCTCCCGACAAGTATTCATTATTGGGTGGGCTACCTTTTGGTAAGAGTGCGAGTTGCTGATTTTGAGGAGCTTATTTAATTCTTAGTTTTTATTCGTCAGAGTTAATAAATATGGATTTGGATTTGAATATGAAGAATTTAGTTGCAACTTTATATTTGTAAATTGTAAGTTGTTGGATATTTAGTTGTAAGGTTTTATTGGATTTTTGAAATTTTTTATTTAAGTGAACAATTTCGGGATGTTAAAGTTGGTATCAAAGCTAGAGTTTTAATGATTCTGTAGACTTAATTTTAGGTTCAAGTTTTGAGATTTAGTAGTTGTATGATAGATTTTCAGGATTCTGCATATTTGCCTTTAGGCTCGACCTGTGAGCATGGGTAGACTGTAGGTTTGTTAGTTTATTAAGAATTATATGTGTTTCTTTTATCTTTTATACATTTTCGTGATCGTTTAAAATCATCTTATCGTGTGATGCTTAACCGTAAGATGCAATGTGAAGACTCAACTGTAAACAAATTTTTGAAAGAAAACCAGGTTCATGGAAAATAATAACAAGGACATCTTCATCAATTTCGACTTAACATGTAGCATTTTGTTAGATTTAATTGTGGATATCTTGTATTTTAGTGTAGTACTCAAGTAGTAGAGATGGAAAGAGGTCGACAACACATAATGAGAATAGAGGACGCTTTCAAGATAATTGTCAAGTAAGCAGTCGATTTAGGACTTGTAGTGGTAGTGATCGAGGAAGACCATGATTCTGATTAAATATAATGTCGGTATGGAGCTACTTAAGAGATTAGAGGAAACGACTCGTGTACGTTATCACAACTCTTTTGGATTCCATGTGCTAGTCAAATTATGTACTTCCATAGTCAATACCTGTAAATAATTAGTGTTAGTATAAAAGAAATTACTAACTTGACGAAACAGTAATTATTGAATAGAGAGAGTTTAGATATGTGATATTCATGAGAGAATTGATACAAGATTCTCAAAACCATCTCTTCAGATAAAATCGAAACAGAGTCATCTCGAACTGTTTTCATGATGAAAATCATATGACTTGGACGCTTAATTGATGAAGTGAACATAATAATCACTGAATTTATCCTGGTAAGAACTGATTTCATCGAATTCAGAATTCGATATCTAGGGTTTTGACCGAGGAACATGATTTCATCATCATCTCTCATGAGAAATTCAAGAAATGGATTGAATTCATTCAAAGGCAGTTAGGGTTTCTTAGAGAGAGAGGAACAATGCGGCTTGAATTTCGGGGAAATGGAGTGAAAATAGAATTTTATTATCTATTTATATTTCTGATATGAAGGGTTGAGATTGAAACCCTATTTCATCTAATGGCTGTAAATAATCAGTTCGAAAATTGGAATTAAAATTGTTTATATATATATTGAATAATAATATATATATTACAAAATTAATTTTATATTTTAATTACAATAAAATTGTAATTAATATAAATAAAATATTCTCTTATTTTTGTAAATTACTTTATTATTTTAATTGCAAGAGAGAGTGTAATTAATTTTTATAAAATAATATTCAACCAAGAAAAATATTTTCTAAATTTCGAAATTTATTTCTAAATTCTCACAAATTTATTTTAGAAAATAATTCTTGGGAAAATTTAAATAACACTCATTATTTTCCCAAGTTTTAAAATACAAAATATTTCAAGGCCAATAAATAGTTGTGTTAATTAAAATTATTTTATTGAGCTTAATTTCATAATAAAGTTAAACAATTTATAATCGATTCTATTATCGACAAATCTGAATTCTATATAGAAATCTGATCGAGTAATAACCTTAATTACAAGCGGAGTAAATTTCATTGAAAATTAATTCAACAAAATTAAAGACACTTAATGCCTCACTTTGAACACTCAAGCATTCCTAACTCCAACCGGAGTTCGGTAAATCTTTTCGAGTTCAAAGATTTTATAAAAATATCGGTGATATTATATTCGGTATCAACCATTTTAATATTACCCTTCGAGACATGGTCTCGTAGAAAATGATATCGTATATCAATATGTTTTTATAATGAGTGCAACACAGAGTTTTTACTCAAATTAATTGCACTTATATTATCACATTGAATTGATACTACATGAAATTTTAGAGTATAGTCAGCTAATGTTTGCTTCATCCAAAGGATTTGAGCACAACATTTTGCAGCTTCTATATACTCAGCTTCTGTAGTGGATATGGACACATAATTTTGTTTATTAGAAAACCAAGAAACTAGGCATCCACCAAGAAATTGACACGTACCACTTGTGCTTTTTCTATCAATTAAGTGTCAGGCATAATATGAATCAGAAAAGCACACTAAATCAAATGGTTGTCCTTTTGGATACCTAGACCCATTTCAGTGGTTCCCTTAATTTATCTAAATATCCGCTTAACAGTAGCTACATGAGATTCATTAGGATTCACTTGAAAGCGGGCACACTTACACACACTAAATTGTATGTCAGGCCTACTAGCAGTGAGATAGAGAAGACTTTCGATCATTCCTCGATATTTCTTTGTATCTACAGAAATACCACTAGGATCTTCCGTCATCTTTAAGGCATGTGACATAGGGGTACTAATTGTTTTATAATTTTCCATATCAAATTTCTTAAGCATTTCTTTACAATATTTCAATTGTGAAATATGAATGTCTTCATCAAATTGCTTAATTTGCAATCCTAAAAAGAAGTTTAATTCCTCTATCATGCTCATTTCAAATTCTTTACTCATAATATCCGAGAATTCTTTACATAGAGATTCCTTGGTAGAACCAAAGATAATATCATCTACATAAATTTGAGTGACCAAGATGTCCCAAAGTTAATATTATCTACATAAATATGAACAAGCAAGATGTCATCACCTTCATACTTTGTAAAGAGAGTAGTATCAACAACTCCTAATTTGAAACTGTTTTCAATTAGAAATTTGCTTAACCTCTCATACCAAACTCTAGGAGCTTGCTTTAGTCAGTATAAAGCCTTGTATAATTTGTACACATACTCAAGATGTAAGTGATCTTCAAATCCCAGTGATTCTCTTACATAAACTTCATCTTCTAAGACACCATTAAGGAAAGTAGATTTAACATCATTTGATAGACTTTGAAACCTCTATGACAAGCGTAGGCTAGAAACATTCGAATCGATTCAATTCGAGCTACAGAACATAGTTTTCATCAAAATCTATCCCTTCCATATGTGTATAGCCTTGAGCAACTAAACATGCTTTATTTCTTACCACTGTTCCACTTTCATCTAACTTGTTATGAAAGACCCACTTTGTTCCAATAATGAAAGTATCAGGAGGTTGTGGAACTAGTTCCTAAAATTTATATGAGTGAATTGGCTTAACTCTTCTTGCATAACAAGAATCCAATCCTCATCTAATAAATCTTCATTTGCAGTTTTGGGTTCTATGTTAGGAATATATTCATTTTGATGATGTACAAAATACTAGAACATAGTCTGGCATATATATGACTATAATAAAACAAGTCTTTCTAGTCTCTGATCCAAGTAAATGTAAATCAGAGTCTAGTTAGTCCCTGTACAGGTATCAAGAGTATTTGTACTTAGAAGATTTTTTGAAGAAATAAAACCAGAGTCTAGATGCAAATCAGAGTCTGGAGTTCAATCAGAATCTATAGACTATCAGAGTCTGTAGTCTGTCAGAGACTGAAAATCATCAGAGTTTGAAGATTTTTAGAGTCTATAAAGCTGAAGCTGAATTTGAAAAATGATCACAGTAATGGAAAGTCTTAAATAATAAAGACAAATATATGGCATATATGTTATGGGAAGGAAGGAGAATTATAGAAGGAAACTGTTAGCTAATAATTAGGAATTCTATTCCTATTGTAATTTAATTTTCTATTATTAGTTGATAGGCAGCTCTCTATATAAACACTCTATGTAACCTAATTTATTTTATCAAACTTTTGAGAGAGCATAGAGATAGAGAGAGTTATCGTGAGAAACGCAGAGAAGCTGCTAGGGTTTATGTACACCCTATGAGAGTTTATATTCATTCATTAATAATGCAAACAGTATTCATTCATATCTTTGTGTTTGTTCTTTGTTCTTAATTCAAAGCTTTAATTTACATTAAGTTGATTTTAATCAGGCAAAAAGAGTACACAAGTATTCAACCCCCCTTCTACTTGTGTAACTGGGAAAAGATTCTATTTGTGACAGAAAGGCCATGTGACTCACAATGTTTTGAACTTGATCATGAGTTTGAATGACTTTAGTTAGATCCCCTAAAACACAATCAATAGGATGATCTTTAAGCAACGGTATTTCCGTTGGCAATTCAAGTTCGTTCTCAACTTTTTCAAGAGGATTCTTTGGAATGGTAATTCCAAGATTCATGTTTCCAATCTGTCGAATAACATTTTTAACTTTACTTGGAATATGACCATTTGAATCTTGTTGCTCTTCTATCAAATCTTTAAACTTTGAGTTTGGTTTAGACTCATCGAATACTGCATTCATTGATTCTTCCACAACCAAAGTATTAAGATTGAAAACTCGATAAGCTTTGTTATCACTAGAATATCCTAGAAAAACACTCTAACCGGATTTAGGGTCAAATTTCGTTAGATAATCCTTAGTATTCATAATATAACACTTATTTCTAAATACTTTGAAATAGCTAAGCTTATGAGTTTTACCAAAATAAAGCTCTTAAGGAGTCTTCATTTTGATAGGTCGTAGTAATACTCTATTAAAAACATAGCATGCAGTAGACATCGCTTCGGACCAAAAATATTTGGTCAACGATATTTATTAAGCATAATAGTTGTCATTTTTTGTAACGTTCTATTTTTCCTTTCAACTACCCCATTTGATTGAGGTGTATAAGGAGTAGAAAAGTTATAAGTAATACCACACGCCTCACAAAAATCAAAAATATTTTCATTATCAAACTCTTTTCCATGATCTATCTGGATATAGATAATCGAGTTATTGTGTTGATTTTATATGCATTTGTAAAGAGCTGTAAAAGATTCAAATGCATCACTCTTTGACCTTAGGAACTCAGTCCACGTATAGCGAGAGTAGTCATCAACTACCACTAGGGTGTATTGACTTCCTCCTAGAATTTTCACGCGAACCAGTCCAATGATATCCATATGTAATAACTCAAGTGGTCTAAAGGTAGACACCATGAACTTGGCTTTATGAGTTGCTCTTATTTGTTTGCTAGTTTCACAAGCTTTACATATGTGATCTTTAACAAAATTGAGTTTTGGTAATCCTCGTACATGTTCTTTCGAACATATAGTCTTAATGAGTTTCATGTTTATATGACCCAACCTTCGGTGTCATAACCATGGATCGTCATTAATGGATACCGAACATACGTTCTCATATTTCGTAGTGTCACATGTATATACATTTTTATTACGTGGACAATTTAAGGTCAGTCTTCCGTCTACATTGTAAATAGAACAATGTGTTGACTGAAAGACTACTTTGCAACCAATATCTGATAGTTGACTTATTGAAAGCAAGTTATACTTTAGTCCCGTGATTAACTGTACATTTATTATTTTAAAGCTTTCATTTCCAATATCCTCAATGCCAATGATGTTGCCTTTACTGCTGTCTCCAAAAATTACACTTCCGGCAGCTACCTTTCTAATGTTGCTCAACAGTGACTTATTACCGGTCATGTGACGTGAACATCCAATATCAAGGTACCACACATTTTTATTAGCAGTAAGGAATACCTACACAAAGATTAGTTAAACCTTTTTGTACCCCTTTGTCTGAAGAAGGGTCCTTAGGTTAATACATCATAAGGCATATACGAACTAGCATTAACAAATCTAGGCATGGGATAGTCTTGCACATAATCACGTATGTTTTTAGATGCTTCATTCATAGTAAAGATATGATATAGGTTTCTTCTAGGAGTATATTTGTTATATCTAACATATTCAAGATTATTTTTAGTAGGAAATATAGTAACATTCGAATTTCTAGAATAAACATTGGCATTGTAATTTAAATTATTAAATCTAATATGAACATTTGAAGTACTAGGATAGGCACGATGACTCATATTAGCATGATGACTCGATCTAGCATGATAACTCACATTCTTAGGAATATGAGCATTTATGTTACGAGTTTGACCATAATAGTTAGGATTATGAGTCATAGAGCCTTTTCTTGGTCCATATGGAATTGGTTTTTGATACCAAGACCTTGGTTGATTTCCATCTCTATCTTTAGAAGTTGATCCTTTTGGAATCCATTTGTACTTCCCCTTAAATTCACCTTCTTTGGCTTTGCAAAATAGACGAGTATGTCCACTTACATTGCAATAAGTATACTTAGGTGTAGATGATTTAAGTGGAGTACTAATCGGAGGATTAGGTTTATGATCTTTTTTTTTCATAGGAGATTTATGTTAATAACCCAAGCCTTCATGATTAAATGATTCCCGAGAGCCAAATACCATCGTTTCTAAGATAACATTGCTATTAGTGAATTTTTTCAAGGTGGATTCGAAATCTTCCTTTTCCGTAACCAAGATATTAATCTTGTTAGTTAGGAATCTCTCTTTATTCATAACTTGAGCCAAGAGCTTTTGATTTTCATCTTTAAATTTTTGATTTTCCAACTTCGTCGTTTCTAATTCCGAGTCAAATCTTTGACGACTTTCGAATTCAACATTGATCTTTCCTTGAAGTTTGGCATAATCATTGTCTTCATTCATTGATTGAAGTTTGTAATCAAAATTTAGCTCTTTTAAGGCTTCATGAAGCTCTTCCTCTCTATCTCCCGTAAGGGATTATTCAAGGTCTTTTATACATTCGCATCGTGTCAAATTCTCTTGAATCAAAGATTCATTTTGAATTTTTAAATTTAATAGCTCAACATGGAGCTTGCGATTGTGTTCATTAAAAAGAATCTTATCATCCTCAATCTCTTCAGTTTGCATAATCAAAGACACATTTTTTACTTCAAGAGTACGGATTTGGTCATCCTTTCCGTTCATCTCGATTTTTAAGCTTTCATTTTGAGAGAGAATATTATTAACGTATTCCATGTCTTTGACATGTACGTCAGTCAAACTAGTGACCTCTTTTTGAAGCTCGAGACACAAATCTTCATATTTATCTTTTTCGGATTTTGTCTTCACGGGTGAATTCACTGACTTTCTTTTCGATGACTATTTCATCAACTACTTTTGTCGGAACTACAACACTGTCTTCAATAGCTATCCACATTTTGACACCATGGGATTTAGCATAAATTCTAAATCTTGTTTTCCAAGTAGCAAAGTTGGTGCCATTGAATAGATGAGGTTTCGGACTCGAGAGACCTTCACCACAACTAATAGTACACAAATATGCCATAAAGATCTACTCTTTATTGCGTTTATAGGCACTGAAAAAGGCCACAGAACACGGTTAAGAGCACTGCTCTGATACCAACTGTTAGGTCCGAAATTGGAGATATAAGCTAGAAGAAGGGTTAAATAGCTTAATATTGTTTTAAAAATTGAGCTTGGCATTTTAAAATTTTCTTTTCTCTTTTTAAAATATCACTAGTCAACTAGTAATTCAAATGCGGAAAATAAAAGCAGAGAAAAGAAATAGAGTACACAACAGAATTTTTATCCTGGTTTGCGATGGCGTAATCCCCTAACGGATACACTCACCCCTAGTCCAGTCCCCGAGTCCCTCCCTGAACTCAAGATTTTGCACTATAAGTAGAAACTACTCCTTATAGCAGGCGGAGAAGTCTTTACAACACTATGTATCTATCTTGGACCTTAACTTCTCGTTAACCCCTCAAAATATAATAGCAAAACCTACTTCATTTATCTTGGAGCGTAACTCCCCGTTACCTCCTCACAATCAAAGTAGAACCCCTACAAGCTGATCTTAGAGCGTAACTTCTCGTTATGTCCTTACAGGCAAGTAGTATCCCTTACGACCTTATCTTGGAGTGTAACTTCCCGTTACCTCCTTAGAGATACGTAAAACCTTGGGTAGACTATGTTCCTCTACAACTTTGTAGGTCTTGGGTCTTGGTCTTGGTCTTAGGTCTTGGGTCTTTCCTTTTCCTCACGGTACAAAGACACCCAACTCCCCGTCGGTATGTCTCGGACTTGGGTCTTAGAACAAGGATCACATCATTTCATTTTCATCTCACAACAAAGTCTAGACAACAAGTACTACGACTTTTAATATCCCTATTTAGAAAGAAAAAGGTGGTTGACTAGTATATTTCTATACTAGACTAAAGACAAACAAATATTTATAAAATAGCTGAAGCAACATTATATATAAATGTGAGTCAGAGTAAGTCACCTAGAGACAAGGACGAACCACTCAAGAGGGTAAGTCACTTAGTCAAAAGGACGAACCACACATTGTGTGATAATGTGTATGCAAGAAATTAAGTGCGTATGCTAAAATAAGGTGCGTAAATTAAAGCGTATGAATGCACGAAATTAAATACGTATGCTAAAGTAAAGTGTGATATATAAAGTGTATGAATGCAATGCAAGTACTTAAAGTGTGTGTATATATATAATATATATATATAGGGATATATAAGGTCATGATATAGACCGAATATATATGACTTGAATGTGATCAAGTACGTTTGTTAACTACTTTGTTTATATTAACACTACTACTAAACTATGACCTTAAAACAATCAAGAACAAACCCACAAATATTCAACGAGTTTATTTCGTTTGTATTTCTAAATAATATACGAGATTTATACGAAACATTATTACTCAGAATGTATGTTGGTTTCTTTCACTTTATAATTCAACAAGGAGTATTTATGTTTATGTCGTACCTCGACTTATACAAAAACTCAGCTCGGAATTGAAATGAATTACCTTGCAAATATTCGAGGAGCCTTCAGTTTATATCTCTATATGAGATTTATACTATTCGGCTCAAACCCGTAATAAGAGCTTAGTTTAGATACTAAAACTCAACATAAAAGCCTTTTGCTTATGTCGTATATATCGACTTATACAAACTAGCTTTGATTCGGAATTAAAGTAAATAGACATTGTATCTATTTCTTAAATAAATTAAGGATATTAACAACTAAATAAGAAGAGAGATAAGTTAATGACTCTCTTGGTTTAGTTCACTCTCGAAAGTCATATGACTAGGCCTATTTGTAATAAGTAGATGACAACTCAACTTAGATAAGAAAGAAAAGTAAATAATAAATATTAAAGAAGGAATCAAGACGGAGAATGTCAACTAGACACGAAGAATCAGAATATCAAAAGAATTCTGACAAGACTGCTACTCAACACTGAAAGAAATTCATTTATATGATCAAGCGTCGGTGTAAAATAAAAGAGTAGTATCTCATGGAGTTTAGAATATACACAAGGTTTTAAATGCCTACTACAGAAAGATTCCAGAAGAAAATTATAGAGGAAAAACAAAAAGAAGCCAAGACAGGACAAGACAAGATACAAAGACCACTACAGCAGAAATGAGAATCAATATTGTAGTTAGTCATCCATGAACCAGACTAGTGCACAGGGTGTCGAAAATTTCAGTGAAGATTCGTCATCAAAAAGTTCAAGTGGTTAGACAGAAGACAGAATAAAGGCGAAAAGATTTTGGAGATAACAAAAATGTTATACAAGTCAATATAGTATTTTAATTCTACTATCAAAAGTTAATTAATTATTTAATTTATTTAGTTAAATTAATTCAAGCTGAATTTAATTTAACTTATAAATTATTTAATTAAATTAAGTATAATTAATTTATTATAAAAGATATGACTTGGTATGACTTTTAATAAAGTCTAAAGACTTATTTAAAGGTTATCCCGAAATTTTGTTTAAAAAAGACATACGAATAGAAACAGAAAAGTCATACCGAGCTTGATTAAAAAAGTCATATCGAGTTGTTCAGAAAAGGTCATACCGAATTATTTAAAAAGTCATACCGACTTTTTAAGTAAAAGTCATACCGAGCTTCAATGAAAAGTCATACCAACTTTTTAAAAGGTCATACCGAGTCAAAAAAAGTCATATCGAGCATTTTCAAAAGTCATTCAAATGCTTTTCAAATGTCATACAGTTTAAATCAAGTTTGAAAAATGTCCAGATCTAGGAAGTCATATCAACTTTTCATCCTCTATAAATATGAGGCTTGAGCTTCATAATTCAGAAGTAGAAAAACATTCAAATTCAGCAATTTGTCTGGTTATCATATTCATAGATTTTCTGTGCTGGTTTGAATTTAATTCCTTAAATAGAACAATTCATGTCAAATTTGTTTTAAGAATTAAGGAATATTCTACAGAATATTGTAAAACCCTTTCAAGTTTAATATACGTATTTAACTTGAATCTTGTTTACTTACTTGCTAATTTTCTAGATCTTAAATGTTTTATCATGAAAATAGAAAGTTAGTAAGTCAGCCTCTCAAACACTACAAGTACTCGAACCCTCAGCAAAAACAATAATTTAATTCCGCAAATTCTGAAAAGAATTTTAAATTGTTGTGAGTATAACATCCAAACCCCCTTCTACGATACTTCCGGGACCCAACAATTGGTATTAGAGCCTGCTTATTGATATACAAATTAAGATCCGTAGTCCAGTGAAGCTCAGGGTACCAAAGTTGTTTGGACTCTAAATGTCTAGATGCCTTATTAAATAAATTTAGTTTATAAAGTTAAATTTAGATAAATTTATGTTATAAATTTTATTAAAAAAATTATTTTATGAATATAATTTAAATGAGTTTATCATTGAAAGTTGATTTTTTTTATTTTATGAACTTAATTTAAATAAGTTTAATTTATAAATTTAAATTAAACAAATTTATTCTTTAAATTTAAATAGATTTACTTTTATAATTTAAATTTGTTTGGATAATTTTATTTTATAAATTTGAATTTAGATAAAAAAATTTTATAAATTTTATTTAAAATAAATTTATTTTATGAATTTATTTTAAATGAATTTATTATTTAAACTTGAAAAAGTTTATTTTATAAACTTAATTTAAATAATTTTATTTTATAAATTTAAATTATATAAATTTATTCTCTAAATTTAAATAGATTTACTTTTATTATTTAAATTTGTTTAAATAAATTTATTTTATGAACTCAAAAATAGATAAATTTATTTTATATATTTTATTTAAATAAATTTATTTTGTAAATTTAATTTAAATTAGTTTATTATTTAAACTTGAAAATGTTTATTTTATAAACTTAATTTAAATACAGTTATTCTATAAATTTAATTAAAGTTAACTTATTATTTAAATTTATATAGATTTAATTTATAATATAAAATTATTAAAAATCTTGGTCCATTTTTCGAAAAGGGGTTTGTAGTTGGAAAATTCTTCGTTTTGACCGAGAATTAATTCCCAGAGCAAATGACCCGGTTTCGAGGAAAGTGGTCTTTTCGTATTAGTAGGTTTATTCTGGAGCATTTGGAATTTATTGTGGATGTTACGACTGTTTATGTTATAGTTCCACAAACTATTCAAATGTAAAGAAAGGATAGACTTATTAGTAGGGAACTCTGCTGAATTTTTCTCTAACTCTACTGATCATTCTAGTTTTTGTACAATTATGCTAGTATAAAACGGATTTAAGAATCGTTAGAGGTCACAACTGAAGAAACATATGAGGCTAAAAGTAGCAAGACAAGATCAGGGCTATGGTACAATATCAAGAAGCCTGAACAAGCAAATGATGATAGAGACTGTGTTGGGTTAAAAGCAGGAATGTCAAGCATTAGTAAGGTTATGGCAAAGAAAAGCATTTGTTGGTGAAGTTAAATGCAAAGTTGATTCTATCAGTGATAGTGATGAACCATATGGATATCTGACATCAATGACCAACATTAGAGATGAATCACTAAGCACTTCACAGGTACACATTTTAACTAGTATTCTTTTATCTAATTCAGAACTGTATGATTATTATGTTTTGAAATGTATTATATTCATGTCAGCATGTTGGCATTTTAGGACTTAAATATTTAATTGATTGCTAAGAATGAGATATTGCATGCTAGGACTTATGAATTAAAGTTAGTACATTTCATACTTGATTTTCAATAAAGTAAAATGAATGTCTAAAATTAGATAAGTTATTATAGAAGATTAGGTGTATCCTGTGTTAGAAAAGCAAACACTGATGTTGTCGGAGAATATTAAGAACATATTTTATGTTGCTGACATCATCAGAGTTTAAGAAGCAATCGACAGAGTTTACTCTATCAGAAAATACTCAATCGGAGTTTACTCTAATAGAGAATACTCTATTTGAGATTACCAACCGACAGAGTTTAGTATCACAGTTTATTAAAGAAGAAAACAAATAAATCAGAATTTGATTTGGATAGTGAAGAAGGAATTCAAATACAATTCTATAACCTTATGAAAGCTATTTTTATCATTATCTATTTTGTAATTGAATTTGTAACTGTGTCTATATAAACATAGAATTAGGTTTAAATTATGTAACTCATTTAAGTTATATCATTCTCATAACCTAACAGCTCTTAAGAACTTTATTTTTTTGAGAGAGTTTTGTATACAGTTGATCATTAATACAAAACAGTGTTTCTTCTACATACTTGTGTTCTTAGTCGATTAGTTTGATAATATTATATTCAACCCCCCTTCTATAATAGTATATATATCTGGGAAATAATTAGTATTAGAGAAGGCAGTTAATCACAATTAAAAGATCATATAAACATGTCTAGAAATAAGTATGAAAGTATCAGAATCCCAATCTTGAAGAAGGCTGAATACCCTACATGGAGGGTGAAGATGATGATGTTTTTGGAAGAAACTGATCCTGATTATTTAGACAGAATCAATAAAGGTCAGTATCTTCCAACCAAGTTAGTGTCATCAACAATTGTGGAAGGCAGACAAGTCCCTGAATATTATACTCTGAAGGACAAAAAAGAGTGGACCAATGAAGAAAAACAAGAAGTCTTGAAAGATGCAAAGGTGAGGAATATTCTACATAATAGTCTTGACCCTGTGATGTCTAACAGGGTAATTGCATACAAAACTGCCAAAGAAATCTGGGATGCACTAGAGGTTCAATGCCAAGGAACAAAGGAAATCAAGAAGAATAGAAGATCTGTTCTAATTCAAGAATATGAATACTTTGAGGCAAAACAAAATGAGTCTCTTAATGATATATGTGATAGATATCTTACTCTGTTGAATAATTTGGCTTTGGTGGATAAGATGTATGATAATGAGGATTCAAACGCCAAGTTTCTAAGGGCTCTTCCTGAAGAATGGGATCTACAAACATCCTTAATAAGAGATAAGGTTGATTTAGATGAGATGTCTCTAGATGAAGTCTATGGAAAAATGAAGACTCATGACTTGGAAATACAACAAAGAAGGAATATGAAAAGTAGCAAGGCAAAATCTGTTGCCTTGAATGTTGAGACTAAAATTGAAGAACCAAAAGCGAAAGCCTTGAAAGTTTCAACATGAAGAGGAAAAATGATCAAAGAAAATAGTGAATCAGAGTCTGAGACAAACTTTGATGCAAACTCTGATGACTCCACAGACTCTGACATGATGGAGATGGTTGCTATGATTGTCAAAGTCTTCAAGAAGATGAAATATAGGAAGTGCAAAAAGCATGAGAACTTCCAAAAGAGGCAAGGAGAATCATAGAAGAAAGATAAATTCAAAAGAAGAGAAGATAGAGATAGCAAATAAAAAACTATTGACAAATCAAAGGTCAAGTGTTATAAGTGTAACAAGATGGAGCACTTTACTACTGAGTGTAGAAGCAAGGAATCTGGGAAAGCACTCATCACATCAAAGAAAGATTGGATGGATTCCTCAGACTCTGAAGAGGAAGCAAATTATGCTCTCATGGTAAACTTTGATTCTCCCATCCTAAACTCTGACAAGGTACCAACCTCTGTTTTCAACATTAATACTAAAAATGTCCATGAGTTAAAGTCTTTCCTCAGAACTTTTCATGTTAGTTTTAAATCACAGTCTCTTGAGAATGAAAGATTAAAATCTGAAATACAAACTTTGACTGCTAGGAATGACTTTCTTGAATCTGAAAATTGAAACATGCTTAGCACAAAGAAAGATTGTGAGAATGCTATACACATGCAAACTCAGTTAGAAATACAAGTTGAATACTTAAAATCTGAGATAGCTAAAGAAAAGGAGACTTTCAGAGTTTGCATAAACTCTAGCAAGAAAGTCCAACAAATGCTTTCTAACAAGAATTGGACATCTGCTCTAGGTTATGAATATGATAAAGAGACACATACTAGGACACGCACAAAAGGAAAATTTAGTGAACCCGTGAATTTTGTTAGAGCTAGTAATGAAAAGAAGAATATATTTGGTGAATGCTCTAATAATAACAAAGGTAAAGAAAATAGTGTGTCAGAGAATAAAACTGTAAATATAGGATTACTTTCTCAGAAGTAACTTAAAGAAAAGTTGAAAGCAGTCACAAATAAAAACAAACCTTAAAAGGTGAAGAGAAATAGAAATGGCAAAGTAGGAATTTCCAAGGAGAATAATTATAAGTATATCCCCGATGCTCCTAGAAAAACATGTTTTACATGTGGTAATTCAAATCACCTTGCTATTGACTGCAAACAAAACAAAAAAAAAGAACTTGTGAGACCTAGTTCAGAGGATATGAAACAGACTAGATATAGACCACAAAATCCCTATTTTCATTGTGGTAGTTTATGGCATTCAATTTACATGTAAAGAATATCGTAGTCTGTATTTCAATTATTATGAACTATTTCCTTAATTAAATAAAACTCCTGTCTTTTCTAATCACGCTGTCAAACAAACATATGTGATAAAAGCTGATAAAAGAAATACAAACTCTGACAATATAAACTCTGAGAATGCAAACTCTGTTAACATAAACTCTGATAAAAATACTTCTACTGCAAGAGTTAACAAGTTTCAAAAGTTTGGGTCCCAAAATCTACTAACTAATTTCCATTAAATAATTGTAGGGAAACAGGAAAAACATCCTAGTGATTAATAGTGGATGTTCTGCACATATAACTGGAAACAAATCCCTTCTTTCAAAATTTGAGGAGAAGGCTGGCCCAGCAGTATTTTATAGAGATGGAAACGTAGGAAGAACACTAGGATACGACAATATTGTTATTGGAAATGTCATCATTAAAAATGTAGCTCTGGTTTAAGGACTCAAGTATAATATGTTAAATGTGAGTCAAATGACAGACAAATGTTATTTTGTGGGATTTCATGGAACTCATTGTGAAGTGAAAAGCAAAAAGGATGGCAAAGTGGTTCTCTTTGGTAACAGACATAACAATTTATTTGAAGCTAGCTTGGAGGTAAACTCTGATGGTCCCTTAACTTGTTTACTTGGAAAGACATCACCTTTGGAAAGTTGGAATTGGCACAAAAAGCTGTCACTTGAACTTTGGAAACATAAATGAATTGGTGAAAATGGATCTAGTAAGAGGTCTTCCAAAATTTCAATTTCATCCTGATGGACTCTATGATACATGTCAAAAGGCCAGACAAAAGAAGACAACTTTCAAGAGCAAAACAGAAAATTCTATTGATTAATTTTTAAATCTATTGCATCTTGATTTATTTGGTCCTGTCAACATTATGTCCATTGGAAAGAAGAAATATACTTTGGTGATAGTGGATGATTACACAAGATTTACATGGGTGTACTTTTTGCATAAAAAGGATGAAATAACTGAAACTATTTTTGATCATATTGCAATGATTACCTGTGGATATGTCATTGCAGGTAGACTCTTCTTCTTGTCATCAATTCTCTTAATGTCAGAGAATATCCTCCTTTGCTGTTTGTATGCCTGCATACAACAATCATCTGCCAACTTGGTTGACATGTCAGGAATGAAGTGATTGAGGAGAATCATAAGAAATCTATGATAGTAGACTTTCTTTCTCCCCTCATGCACATTATTTAATTTTGCTCCCATTTGAGTGAGCAACATATCACCAATGTTGATTATTCTAT
>QRFB01016985.1:2083-21590 GCA_008931105.1 Oenanthe javanica | reverse complement strand
ATAAGGGATGTAATCCTGTTATAATATCATTGAATATAAAAAATATTATTAAAATGATATACATAAATTTTTATTAATAAATAAAGTACTTTGATGGGTACTACTTGAATAAATGTAATATCTAAATAAATTAAAATAAAATAAAATATTCATNAATGATATACATAAATTTTTATTAATAAATAAAGTACTTTGATGGGTACTACTTGAATAAATGTAATATCTAAATAAATTAAAATAAAATAAAATATTCATGAGAACAGTTAAAGTTTACTTATTAAATTAAAAATATAAATTTATTGATTAATCAATATTTTCCATATAAATAATCTCATGATCCTGAAAATATTAATTTATAGAGGTTTTTTCCTGAGATTTATAGAGGTTTTAGTGTGTAATTGGATTCACATATAATTTTCTTTTTAACTATTATAGTAGAGAACAAATGATAAATTTCTAAGTATTATTATTGACGCTTTAAACTTTGATCAAGAATTAAAATTCTAAATAATAACTAAATTCTCAAACAAGACTGCAACAGATATATCATATATATGATTCCATTAACTATCTAATCAATAGAAAAGTAAACATAATTACATAAGGATTGAGATATGTTGAATATTTTATATTATTTTTTCCATCAAACACAACTTGTATAATCTTTTTTCCAGATTTCTCTCATCTCACACATGACACAACTGTGTCAAATCTTATTACGGTAAAGATCAAACTAAAATAAAAATGAACATACAATGCTATGAACACTTAGTTTCTTGTCCCTAAATTGTAATTATGTTTTCAAATGAAACATAATGAAATAGCATCGTCTATCAACGGCCTCCATGGGAGGCAGGAGGGAGAGGTTGAACAGCGGCTAAAGGGTTCACCTGATATGAGAATGCAAGTTGCCACAAGTCCGTCACCACTTTCTTCACATTTAGAGCTTGTCTTTTAAGAACCCTGCAATAAACAAGATTTTAAGGTAAATATTACAACATAAGCGTGATTAACAATCAGAGTTTCACAATAAAATGCAACAGCTGGTATGGATTAGAAAATTTATAAACCACTAACAAGTAGGCCCAACCAAGAAACGAAGAGGGTCCATGGTCATACAAGTAATAAATGTGTTTCCAGATCCGTGTGGATTTGAGATCAATAAATAGTAAATCCAACGTGTAAAGTATAATAAACCAACCTTTGTCCTAAATTATTTCACATCAAAAAAGCTACATAGAAAACTATCCATGTTTTTGTCAGAAAAAATTTATTTTATTATACAAAAAACCAGGAATGACCAAACATGTCTTTAACAAATGTATTGAGCATGACACTTGTGCCATATTATCAATTACCTTCAATACTTGCCCAATATTAATAACTAACTTGATTCCCAGGTTAATTTCTTCTCTCCAAAACGTGAAAACAATCTTTATTAATTACAGAAAATACATCTCAATAATATCCTTCAGATTCGGAAGGTATCACAAGCGAATATTATCAACAAGATCAACTGATTTCAAATATATCACTTATATATCTCTAAGATAAACCAAATAAGTTAGAACTGTGTGTGCTTAATTCCATAAATATAGGGTAGTCATCCTTACATAAATATAAGGTAGTCATCTTGAAAAAAGACATGTTACATATAACAAATCGCGATACATATAACAAATCGAGACCTCTCGAACATCTAAAACCCCTAATCAATAATCCCCAATTAATAAAATTTAATAAAATTTTATAATTCCAGCAACCTCCGAATTCGTTGATATGAAATTTCGTCCTCAAAGAATTGACGCTAGGAGGGATTAATTTTTTATTGAGGGAGGGTGAATAATATATTTAGACATGCTTCGCATGCAAGTGGTTGATATTAAATCTTGGGCGGCTCAGTGGAGAAAAAAAGTGGAGGCGGTGATTATAAATTTAAATAATTAAAATTATGATTTTTTTATGGCGATATCTTATATTTGGAGCGGTCGGCGAAGCCTGCGATAATATATGGGAAATCAATTCAGTCCACAACGATTAATGTGCTTTGTAAGTGGGGTACACAAAGTGCTTTCGTTGTTCTTTGTGGAATAAGTAGGAGGTGAAGCAATTTAATGCGGGGCAGTGAAAAAAAGATGAAAAAACATATGCATATAATTTAATGCATCTATAAGTGATAACTGATAAATTGCCGAGAATTATAAAAATGGAGATGTCATGTTGTGAATTATTTGGGGTATAACTTGTTTGAGTGGGACTAATAGACATTAATGTATATACATACACATGCAATAAAGTTCAGAAGAGTAAAAATATTTATGTTGAGTCGCAGTGTATATGCAAGGTGAAAGGAAATCAAACTAATAGTTGGAAAAAAGAGGGTGATATCGAGAAGATTAAGCGAGGCGCAGTTACAAAAAGTAAAAAAAATAAAAAATGCAAGTTTTTGGGGTCAGCGCTATAAGAAAAAGGAAGGAATTAACGGTGTTAAAAAAGGGATAAAGTTTTGTGTATAAAAAATGTGGACTAGATGCATACATGCATTGGAAAATAATATTAAGAACAACTATGCAGTTTTAAAACAAAAAGAAGAGGGAAGGAGGGCATGTGATGTGCGACTTGAATAACATAAAAAATAAATATACAAGAGAAGGTGAAGCACCGTAAGGTGCCCCTACACTAAGAAAAAGAGAAGAAGAAGCATCTCTATTGAATTTTGTTGTTGAATGAATTGGGTGGCACAAACATGAAAGAAGAAAAATAGTTGGGTGTGCCTTACAAAAAATGTAAAGATTATGAGATTTCTCCGTCAAAACACATACTGGTTTTATATTAAGTCTTGGCAAAAGGGTAAAGGAAGAGTTAAAGGGTTGGTGCTTATTGCTTGCCTCGACAAGAGCATGTAAGAAGAATTGGTGGCTAGATTTGGTTACTAGAATCCCAATGCTCCACTAAAGGCCTTGCTCTACGTGTTTCAGTAGGTTAGCCTCACTGAAGAGAATTGGTGGCTAGATTTGGTTACTGGAATCCCAATGCTCCACTGAAGGCCCTGCTCTATATTTCGGTAGGTTAGCCTCACCAAGGAGCTTCGGGGTATTGCATAAATGGAAGGCCTCCTTCGTATTCCAATAGGTTAGCTTTATTGGAGTATTGCATAAATACTTGTAAAGCCTTGCTTTATATTATGGTGGGTTAGCCATACAGGGGAGTAAGGGAGTGCCCTGCGTTTGAGGTAAGTCATGGCCAAACCTACAGCTACAAATCAGGGAGACCACCGGTAAGAAACAAGTGTTGACTCCATGAAATCACGGGTCAATTACTTAATGTCCCTAGACGTGACTAGAGTTCATCGTGGAGGCACCTTTCATGTGGAATTTTGAGGTAAGAAATCTAGCCATCTAGGTTTCTTGTTCTCTATGAAATACATTTGCCTTGATCTCGTACATAGGAGTACAGAAGTACGTACAAACATTGTATAGGACCAATTCACAAGCTGACTAAAAAAACTATTTTCGCTACCCTTTCCGTCATACAATCACAGCTACCTAATGTACATAACTATCATTAAGTTTTCATCATCGCCATCATCAACCAAACTTGACGTATATGTGCCCTTTTCTAATTCATGCATGTTATCTCACTTGCATTTGTATAAAAATTAAGTGCACCAAGGCTCTCCATAAACAATATGGATCTAATATTGTTATGCCATATTTTCAGTAGCCTCTCTAATAAATCAAATTTCCCAATAATAATTTATTAATAAATTAACTTAATTCTTAAGTTAATTTCCCCTCTCTGAAACAAGGAAACAATCTTTATTAATTATAGTAAATATCTTCCAACAATATTCTTCAAATACAGAAGGTATCATAATGAAAATATTATTAACAAGATGAAATCAATTAATTCCAAATATAAACCTATAATATTCCGGAGATAAACCAATCATAATGGAAGTGCGTGGACTTGATTACTTTATAATTATAGGGTACGGAATCTTCTTGAAAAGGCATGTGATACATATAACACATAACACATCGAGACACCTCCCCACATCTAAAAATCCTAATCCCCCATTAGTATAATTTTATTATTCTAGCAACGTCCAAATTCGTTAATATGAAATTCCTCCATCAACAAGACAACAATGACCATTTAAATGATAAAATGATAAGGCTACAAAGAGTATAATCAGAAAAGAAGTGTGAAAGTTGTTTTGTTAGGGCAAACCCCTTTTCTGAATAGGGTACATATACAAGACTATATTGGAATCTAATCCAGAGTCGTTTGATGCAACAGGTGTAGCTAATAGCTACCATTATATAGTAACTAAGCTATAAGATTGAAAATCGGAAGTGCTGAGGCATAGATGCGCAAAATCTAAAATATAACAAGCAAAGGGGGCTGCTTACATGAGTTGAGTACCAGAACCACTGACGTGGAACCAAGAGGCAGAATCTTTTTACTTAATTATTTCAAATAATGTTTACATATAAATTACTTGTATTAATATTTAAAATATTCTAGGATAATTTCATGGTACTAAATAATTTTCAGAAAGATGATGTTAACTCGCATTAATTTTAGAATTAGAGTGTCATCTTTCATGTTTATTATTGTATTACAAATTACAACTCATGATCTTTTTTGTTTTCTCAGATTTTGTAACTTATGATATTTTATTTAATTAATTGTGCTTTGAAGTCTTGTGTACTTGAATATTATACTTGATTTTTATCCCCTCGCTTCCTTTTCCTGCATCAGTTTGGTACCACAACAAGATTCAGCTACACCCGTCTCAATTCCCAAATAGGCCAAGTTCAGAACCCTAACACCTTCAACCTCCTCCTTTGTCACGTGAAAACGTCCTACTTTCTCTTTTTCCTCTGCCAACTCTTCAAATTAAACCCTAACCACTCACAACAGAATCCCATCACGCTTAAATCTATGGACAACAGATAATTCCACCTAATGGCGTAATCCGAAGATTACACAAACAAAGATAACTTTAAGTCTTAAAGCGACTTCAACCAACTTTTTCCATTATATTAATTTTATTTAAAGTCTGAACAAACCAAAAAAATCATTCAAATTTATTAAAAAACTTAATGATGAGGAATAAATAAAAACACCCAGAGTTAAGTAGTACATATTTACTACACATGAACATAGAATATAAGGGCAAATTTTCTAAAATGGGGAGAAAATTTAAAAGCAAAATGTCAGTAGAGAAATCAGAGTAAAAGCCTATTTACCTTTTTAAATCAGCTTTCTTTCTCCGCATGAAATAATATGTAAGCAATAGCAAACACCCTAGCAGGATACTCCTGCTTGATATAACCACCTGAGCATTGCCAAATCTCAAAGTGATATTTCTGAACCAAGAGATGCCTGAAACTCTCTGATTAGACAATTTCATAATTGTTTCCTTTGCAGCATTATCACCAATGGATCGTAGGTTTGTGTCATCAAAGACCACCTTTGCTGATCTAGCATGTGCATCTTGTTCATTTAGAGAATTGCCGTGTGACAAGCTGGTGGCCTTGTTAGCATACATTGAGTTCAGGCGTCTCAAAAGTTCCTATCAAAAAATAGGGAATAGCTTATAAGTTTTCGAATTTAACAGTACAACAACGAGAAACAAGATATAGCCTTTCTTGTTAATCAGTGTGCAGAACACCGTGATACAGCTTGTAAGCACTTTGCTCAAATCTAAAAGCCATACACCCCTAAAATATACAACAAATGCTCTTTATAAGAAAATCAAGTGTGGCACAACTACAAACAGATACGATAAATATACTGTTGTGTCCCAGGAAGAAACAAATGAGCCACATTAAAATATCATCCATCTCAACATTAAACATTTCCCACAGGCAGTATGCATATCTAATCATGATAAATCAGATGAATAGCTATATGATAATAATTTATTAACTTTTGCTAAATCAGGTATGCAGCTTTACAAGAATAAAGTCAACTGTTCACCAATGACCTAAAGATATCTGTTAAATTGAAATCAACTTTATTTATTTAGAAATCTAAGGCACTCCACTATTTACCTAACTGTGTTTGTAATCAAAGACTTGGCACGATAGGGGGATCATATATCCCATGCAGAAATTCAACAAGTACAAGGTTATTGATAATGAGTACCATGCAAATACGAATACAGGTCTCCATTACCCAGATTCTCCAATTTTGTCCTTATATCCATGTTGACCGGACATGATTGGGGTGTGGGTATCGGATCTATCTTTCACATTGAAACCAGACACTTCATCTTCCAGAAATATAAGTTCAAAATGATATATTGTAATATCCCGTATTTTTTTGGATTAATAAAATAGATTAATAATAAAAAAATGAATTAAAATTTAATAGAGATTAGAAATTAGAGTTGAATTAGAATAATGGGTTTTCGAATATGGGTAGGATTTGAATCGTAGTAGGTTTTGTTGTAGGGTTTTAAAACTTTATATATAGATTAAGATCTCCTCATTTTTTCATATTCTTTTCGATCCACCAAGACTAAACAGTTGCAAATCTTTCTCGATACACAAATCCTTATTCTTTTTCTTCGTCTTTGATATTGAAATTCGTAGGATTTTTCATACACAACTCAGTCATCTTGTAAAATTCGTAGTAAATTCATCGTAAGTTAGAATTGATTTTTCGGAAAGATCTTTTCATTTTCTACGACTTTCGTGGTTTAAGTTTTTCGAGAAAATATCATTTTGGGGTCAAAAAGGTGAAATACAGATCTGGGCAGAATTGGAGTTATGAAGAAGTTCGATGTGTGAGATGTGATGTTTTCCATTGGGTACTAAGGATTGAATATATGTTTAAATATGATGTGAATTATTCGTTTGTGGAGTTGAGGTAAGTTTTCGATTCATCTTTCTAGTGTTTTCAAAACTATATGCAATATGCGTATATTTGATTATAAAAATTTGGGCTAAGTGATTATATTTTGAAGTGATATGTATTATTTGTATGTATTGTGTGTCAACAATAATTTTGAAATTCTAATTTATGTCATGATTTGCGAAAATTTAGGACCGAGTCACTGGGTGGTAGTGACAGTTTTCTGAAAATTTAGGACCGTTATCACTAGGTTGTAGTGACCGTGGTATAAATTATGAGTAACAAGTCTATGTGTGGTCATCGTATCATATCAATGTTATTTAACGCGCGGGGCGCACCGATGCGCAAGGGGTTCCGAGGATCCGCGAGGCGAAGCGCGCGCTTCATCGAAGTGAGGCGCACATTGTAAAAAAACATGCGTATAATGTATATTATGCGAAAAAGCCTAAATAATAAGTAAAATAGTAAAAAAAAATCAAGCAAACATTAAAGTGGGTTAAAAGTGCAACATACCTGCAATACCAAACAACAAATAACAATTAAAATACCGGCAAGGATGCATTCTGATTTAATATTCATTCTTCAAAAATAAAATAAAATAAAAGTCTACTCTAATTTCATTCTTCAATCTTCATCTTCTATGAGGTCGACATCAAAATCATCAAAGTTGGTGCTAGGATTTCCTCCCTCAAATTCAAATTCATCCTCTTCTTCATCCTCATCAATTAAGTGTAAAGTAGTTGAAGTGGATGGACGCTTCCCTTTGTTAATTGCCTGTGAAGAAGTTGACTGTGACCTAGACTTGTAGCGAGGTTCCCCCGCACCAGAAGCAGTTGCTACATCTTTCCAATTTAATCCATCTTCTTCATTAAAAACAAAGTCATTGTCTTCATCAGATTCTCCATCAAGCCTCCCAAGCAACCATTCATTACTTTCGTCAATATCGGTCAATGATATAGGATCAATGGTGTCCCGTAGCGCATATCGACGTCTCAATGCTCTATTGTATTTGACGAAAACTAGATCATTCAAACGTTGTTGAGCTAGCCGATTCCTCTTTTTTGAATGAAGATGTTGAAATGTGCTCCAATTTCTTTCACATCCGGATGAGCTACAAGTGAGGCTAAGGATTTTGATTGCAAGTTTTTGCAAATCAGGAGCACCACCACCATAAGAAATCCACCACTCCGCTGGAGATTTTGTTGTCCTTTGGCGTCTGGCCATAGAAATGCCAAAAAGATCCTCGGCATTTCTATACAGTGGAATTTGGTCCCCAATTCTATCTTGTTCAGCTTGATTAGGTACCATCTTCTCAATACAAGTGTAGAGCCCTCTTATCACCTCCTGATCTTTTTCAATATCTTTGTTGGAATAGTAAAACTCCGGATTAAGATAATAACCAGCAGCGTGCAGTGGTTGGTGGAGTTGCACATTCCACCTGTTATCAATAATTTCGAAAATTCTTGAGTACTTGTTCTCATTAAGCTTGAAAGACTTTGCAATTGCCTCTTTTGCCCTGTCCATTGCCTCATATATGTATCCCATTGCAGGTTTTTTTTCTCCATCAACCAACCTTAGCACCCTAACAAGAGGTCCTGCCACCTTAAGTGCATATACCACATTATTCCAGAATGATGGCATTAAAACAATTTCACAAACTTTTTTACCAGCTGCCTCCTTTGAATATTTACTTGAATTCCATTTTTCTGAGACAAACATGTTTCTCAAATTGCCCTTTTGCTTGTGAATTCTTTCGAGGGTGAGATAAGCTGTAGCAAATCGAGTTTTTGCGGGCCTGACCAACTCCCGTTGGTTTGTAAAATGCCTTAACATATTTACAACAGGAGGCCGAGTGTATATGTAGGCATTTAATTTGATAGCCCTTTCAAAAGTTTTCTTAGTGTTTGGAATGTTGAAAATGTCTTCCAAGATCAAATCCATGCAATGAGCTGCACACGGTGTCCAGAATAAATGTGGATATTTCACCTCCAAAAGTTTCCCGGCTAATTTATTATTTGAGGCACTATCTGTCACCACTTGCACAATATTAAATGGTCCAAGCTTTTCAATATATCCACAAAGCAACTCGTAAATCTTTTCTCCTGTCTTTGCATAAGCTGATGAATCAACCGACTCAATAAAAACACTTCCCTTTGGACTATTAGCCAGAAAATTGATCAATGATCTTTGTACTCCATCTGTCCAACCATCACACATCAAAGAGCAACCAAATTTCTCCCACTGTTGCTCGTGCTCACTAATAATTTTTCTAGTGTGATCAACTTCTTTTTTTAGCAAAGGAACTCTCACTTCATGGTAACTAGGTGGCTTCATATTTGGACCATATTGGCCAAATGCTTCAACAACTACCGGAAAACTATCATAGTTGACAGCATTAAATGGGATACCTGCATCGTACATCCACCTAGCAAATGCAGTACATGCTCTGGCTCTTAATTCCTTACGCACATGATCATTTTCATCTATTTTCATTTGTCCTTTTCCTCTCCTTTTCATCACAGCAGCTTCTGGATGTGGAGTCATATACAAATCAAGTGGACCCTTCGTATTCGATCCCTTGCTCTTCGTACTTGCAGTAGCTGATCCATGTGTTTTCGGTGATTTGTTTGACATTTGAATATCATCTATAGAACATTCAGAATCTGAATTAGTATCCATAGCAGCTACTCTTGCATATCCATCCTCTTGTTGCTTCTTCCTACTTTCTATGTACTCTTCCATCTCTTTTCTGACCTCTGTAGGAGCTTTAGGACACTTTGTTGCGTTTCTTTTCCCCCCAATAAAATGTTCTTTCATTCTGAATGGGCCACCCGAAAAAACTGTCACAAAAGTTGCATCTGACTTTTTCACGACTTGCACCAGCAACTGCCGTTGAATACTTCCATGCTGGATCATATTTTTTACTCTCAGCAGCCATTGCTGAGAGTAATAAGTAACAATAATTAACAAAAGGGTTCTTTATATATGTGACTGTGTGTGTATATATATATGTGTATATATGGGTGTGTATATATATATGTGTATATATGTGTGTGTATATATATGTATATATATGTGTATGTATATATATATGTATATATAATCAGTAAAAGAAAAATTAAAGAGAAGAAGAATACCTGAAGAAGAATCAAAAGAGAAAAGAAGAAGAGGAATAGAAGAAGTCGGCTGCTTTAGAAAAGAAGAAGAGGAATAGATTTAGGGTTATTAAAAGAAGTACCTGGGCCCTTATTATGGGCTTGGAAGTTATTATGGGCCAATTGGGCTGTTTTTTTAAGTCTGCCTCTATTGTTGCGCTTCACACCGCATCGCCTCGCTTCGTGCTTCACCTACTGAAGCGCGCGATTCATTGAAGGCGCTTCGCTTCATAGGTTTTGAAGCGCTTTAGGTGCGCTTCGCGCACTTTTAACAACATTGTATCATATCGAATAAGAATCTGAAAGTGTATCGAAGTTATATGTATAGTTATCGTATCGAAAATTATGTTTTACTTGGCCCGACTAGTGGGATCGATTGGTTACTTGCTGGGATGTGTAGCTCATTACATACAATTTCAGGTTCGTGTAAGAGAAAGTTGAAGTGCAATGAATTTCGAGGACCTAAGATTTGGAATAGATTGTTTGTTGACCAGTCATTGTTAGCTGCGCTTTTGTAATAGTGACCTTTGTAATAGAGATTTCGTATTAATAAATTGTTTTGTACTTTAAATTTTGTAAGATTAACAGTCCAAAAAAGGGCGGGCTGTCACATATATATAAGGCCTTACAACAACTTCCTCGTAAAGTAAAGTACATGGATTCTGTTACCCGGACTCTTCGATTTTTTCCGCATACCTAGGTTGACCGGACATGATGGATATGGGTATGAAATCTACTGGATCTTTCATATTATAACCGTACACTTCATCTTGCAACAATACAAGTTCAAAATGATATAAAAGACCTTACAACAACTTGTTTGTAGAGAGTAAGATACAAGGATGACTTTTGCTATGTTATCCTTTGACTTTATACTATGGATTTCCCCTGCATAAGTTTTATCAGTAGAAGACACTAATATTTAAAATATAAAATGAATTAAGAACATATAAATTTTCCCTTGTTATAAAGGTTATGTGTAGAGTCCTTGCACTCATGTCCAATTTCAGATCCACATCCAAGAACCGTAATTTGTTTTTTGGAAATGTAAGGCTATATTTCGATCTGCACCCGTGTCTGACACCCGTACTCAAGTCCGGGTAACATAGTCAATGAATGTCTTTTCTATGATATCTTCTTGATTTTATGCTATGGATTTGACATAGCTATTTTATAAATATGTAACATGAATTAGGAAGATATAATATTTTACTTGTGTTAAGTTCATATGTTGAGTCCCATCACTCGTGTCTAATTCAGACCCATATCTAAGAATCCTAGTCTTTTAAAACTAAGAATCGGATACTTAGATCCACAACCGTACCCGAGTCCGGGTAACAAGGATACAGGTCAAACAGTGAATTCAATATGGTAGGTATAAAATCCAATGAAAAAAATAGTCACTAACTAATCTAAGATAGTTAGCTAAAAAACAATGTGGATAGTATTAATTTGTTCAAGCAATGACCAAATGTAAAAAGAAGATAGGAAAACCACAGTTACCTGTCTCTTTTGCTCGGGCAATGCAGCTTTCTCAACCCAAGATATTGCAAATTTAACGTCCTTCTGAAGCACTGCAAGAAGTGTTACAACGTACACCTCAACAACTTCAAGATACTTGCCGACTCCTAGCAAAGTAGGACTGCCATATCCTACCATATTACCTATATTGTTTTTAGTACCAGTAAGTATATAGTGTTTGTCATCATCACATTTCCACATGCTAAGGAATTCTTCAAGAGATTCTCGAACATCAGAAGGGCCTTCATGCATCTGTAAACACACCCTGGAAAAGATGATGTATCACAGCTTTATCTCCTCAACTAACATGATAATTTTTAAAAAGGAAGTACTGCATAGTTATTTTGAACATATAGAACAAAATATACTGGTGAAATTTATAATGCTTTACTTGGTAGCTGCGGTAAAATGGAAAGAAGTAAGTACACAGACACTTCCAAAGTATCAACAAGTTTAGCAACACCACGACTGTAATAACCCGTATTTATAATAATTATATAGTTAGTAATAATTATATAATTATATAATTAATATATGTAATTTGCTTCTTCTAATAATAATTGGAATAGGAATACTTCTATTAGGTATTTGAAAAATTAGAATAGTATATATATAAGTTATATATTATTCAAAACAAATTCTACGTACTTTTATTAGAGCCGCTCTTGGAGACTAGGGTTTGAGGAGAGGAAGCATTAGAAGCTAAATCTTGTGTTCTTTAATTGATCAAGGTGAGGGATTTTGATTTCTTCTTCTTCTCCGTAACCATATCATGTTTATCTTCTTATTTGTTTAGCTGAAATTCGTATATGACAAAATATGCAACTCAGGTTTGTTGTAAAATTCGTAACTGATTCGTTTGTGATTAGAATTCGTTCATTCTTGTCATTCTGGAAAGCTTGTTTCGATATCTACAACTTTGGTCTAAAGCATATTTCGCAAAATCGGAGTCTAACTATGTGCAAAATCGCATTATTTGTTACCCTTTAGATTTAGGACGTGAACAGCTTTTCGAACGTTCTAAGATTCACTATAAATTAATCGTATGTCGTAAAATTACTCATGATATCAATCTGGAAAGCTTATGATATAATCTTTCATTCTCAGTTATGCCCATTAAAGTTTTAATTGTTTCAATTGTTCAAACTGACTTACAAATATTCAGGACTGTTTATACCTATCAGCAGAGTTGTTTCACGTTCAAAAATTCATATCTTCTTTGTTATTCGTCATAAAATTATGATTTTTATCAATTTCAAGACATCTTAGAATGCTCGTAAATTTTCTAGTTATAGTTGAATTGAAATCAGATTGTTTTCATTGCCTAAATTTGTCTCTTACGTAATCTGGTCCTGAATAATTTCTGAACTTCAAAAATTCATAACAGATTCGTTATATGTGCGTTTCTTGTGAATCTTATCATTCTCGAATCCTTGTTATATTTATTATAAAGTATTTTTCTAAAATTATGACCCTTTTTTACTCTATGTATACTTGTAATATGCATTCTTAGTTTCGTTTCGTATCCATTATTTTTGGAATTATTGTTGCCTTTATTCTTCTATATTTGCTTCGTTTCGCATGTTTATTGCGACATTGTTTTGTTCTGATCAAAGAGTCGTCAACTTTTATAACCTATGTATTGGGCTCTTAAACCTATCTGTGTGGTTAAATCACAGACGAGTTCATGGAATTTGGAGGATTAGTGAACTTGACACTTGCTTGTATCGGTACTGTGAGTATACGAGCATGTCTCTGGGGTATGAGATTGTGTATAGATCATGATCGCTATTATGTGTTTTCTTCTCGTGGATTACCGGAGAAGGATTCTCTGTATTGTAGGAATTTTTTGTGCATTTCATGTGTTTTCTTCTGATGGATTACCGGGGAAGAATTATATGTTTTGTATCTCGCTTTGTGCGAGTATATGATTGTATAAGAAACCCTTATGGATACCTACCATATTGTGATTCAGCCTTATATTGTTCTTTTATAAAGTTCGCTCTTTTTCAGTTGACGTATTCTGTTTTTAATTCGAATTGTATCCTCTGCGCCGGTAAGACGCAATTCACTCTGTTATATAAAAATATATTTTCTTTCTAAAATATATTCGTACTAGGCATTTGGTTCACTCGTACTATTCTCTTTCCACAGGTAATCAGGGATAAGCGGGAGATTGAGATGAGTGTTACCCAAACTTTAGTTTCAGTTTATTTGAATCATTTATTTAATATGACGACTAGTCTTATTAGTATTTTCATTTCAAAAATTTAGATATTTATGTTTATCAGGATTATCACCCATTTTCGTATTATAGTTTATTAATGTTTCGATTTATTTTTTAATATTCCTTTATTAGATAATGGTCCGAAAAGTCAGACTGTTACAGTATATGTGTGACAACCCGGGTCAAATCCTGAGTTTTTTCGAAAATTCAGGTCAAGTCCCAACTTCCGAATCCGAAATATGCCCAAAGTAAATTGATCCAAATGCAACAACTTGGGTAATCTAGAAGCCCACCACAGGTCCCCAAAAGATCATGATTTGTCGGTGCACTTAGTAGTAGTACTTTTACTTATATACTGAACAAATTATCTCAATCTACTCGATGTGGAACTAGGGTGTTACATACTCCCTAAATTCCTGACGTCCTCGTCAGGCCAAACAAATAGCTCATAGGCCTTGATCGAACCTCTCTAGCAATTGTGGGATAATACCGGCTAGCTTCTTGTCCCCACCTCCGAACCTCTCTATCCATTGTAAGATAATATCACCCGCCTTCGTGTCCCCACCTCCGAAAACATGACGAATCAAGCTTTCGAGAGTTGGCTTTGATACCATATGTGACAACCCGGGTCAAATCCGGAGTTTTTTTCGAAAATCGGGCCAAGTCCCAATTTTCGAATCCGAAATAAGTCCAAAGTAAACTGACCCAAATGCAACAACTTGGATAATCCACAGGCCCCCAAAAGATCATGATTTGTTGGTATACTTAGTAGTAGTACTTTTACTTATATACTGAACAAATTATCTCAATCTACTCGATGCAGGACTGAGGTATTACAACAACTAAGCCCAAGAGTCTACTGTACGTTGTTAGATTCTCAAGAATAAAACAAAACCCTGAAAACTTAAAAGTAATAATTCAAGAAAGAGCACAAGTGACAATGAATTAAATGATCTGAATCATGCCAGGTTCTTCTTTCCTATAGGCATATACACATTAACATATTATACATCTATGACAACTGAGGCTAGGGAGTTCCAGATGTCAGGAGAGTATAAGATTTGTGGTCTTGTCATCACAGAGGTAGAACATTTATAGTTATCTAATATTTCTAAGCATAGTTTGACTGAGCAGTAATTTCAAGTATAATTACAAAAACTGGTAATGCTTTAATAGTTTCATGTCTAGTGTAGTATTATTGCTATTACGAGTGTGCACTGACATGTTCAATACATGCACATCCTTAACAGTTTTACTTAAGTCATAGTATATTGTCAGCACAATCAATGGCAATTAGGATTTTCACATATTCAAATATCAAATTGAAGTCGAGGCCCTCCTCTTTGTAGATTATATAATTCAGAATATGTATGACATTATACTGCAGTAGAGAATCTAAATTGACATGGAAAGTTATACAAGCATGATACGGCCATACCCTGTTAGGAAAACTTGAACAGGTATGGCAATGACTGAACCAAATAACATTTTAAGCTCCTTCAGGATTTCGGATGTCCTGCGCAGTAAATGAAATATTGGATTACAAATTAAAATATTCATCACAATGAAAGTTCAGAGTTTTAGTCCATGTACAAGAATGATAACCACACGGATCATATGTATCACAATATCATTATCCCTATATAAATGTATTCGAACAAGAATCAGGTACTGCACTGATATGTTCAATGTCAATAACACTTGTAACCAGTGACATACTGACATTAGTAAACATTTGAATACAGTTAAACCTCGATAAATGAATATGCTCGGGACCGGAAAATTATATTCATTAATCGAGATTATTCATTTATCGAAGTCAAAAATACACCGTCTCTATTATGTTGGAACCGGAAAAAATTATTCATTCGATGAGGTTATTTGTTTATCGAATATTCATTTATCGAGGTTCTACAGTATCCCCTTACACCACAGGCCTTTCTCCAAACATATTAACGAATCAACATGGATGGTACAGACACATCAAATAATGGTCCCAAAGATGGATTCCTAGTGATCCACATCCATCTCGTAACAAACTCAATACATTAACACACACGACACATCCACTTATAAAACGAAAACACGGTACACGTATAATTACAGTCGGACCTCCTCTGGAACGGAGAATTTCATTCATTTATCGAGACTATTCACTTATCGAGATTAAATATACATTGTCTTGGGACTTGCAAAAAATAATCATATATCGAGATTCTACTGTATATTAAAATGAAGCAATTAAACAGAAATTGAAGGCACCTTCGAAGCTCCTTGAGTGATTGAACAAACACCATAGCAGCTGATTCCAACATATCATTAAACTCATCACTTTCAATTTCATTATTATTATTATTGTTATCACTTAATAATAGTTTCAAAACAGAAGCTGATGATGATAGAGCATCTTCATACATACAGCACACCAGATAACTGCAAAATTAAAATTGTTATCAATCTCAATAAGTAATAACAGCGCAGTAACTATACCATTTTTCAATTAATTTTATGTATGTGTGTGTGTGTATAATAATTACCTTTCGGAGCGATCGATTTGATCCCAGGTTAAATTATTATAGCTCATCTTTGCTTTGCTGCCAATTATCAATTCGTTTAATCTCCAACCAACAAAATGCTCTTTATCCGAGACTTTTAATTAAATTAATTAATTTTCATTGCTCGAGTTCTTAAACTAAAGCATGTATATATGTTTCTGGCCCATTTCGTTTGACATTTTGGACCCAACCCAAACTGGGCCTTGTTTATATGTCTACAGATCTAATGGGCTCTTTGTATATCTTCTCGGTTATTATTAATGTTTTAGTTTTATTTTTTTTAATAATTAGGCTTATGGCCTTATAAATTAGTATATCTTCTAAGAAATATTCGAGATGAGCCAAAGTCGAACCCTGCACTTGCGACAACACTATAAACCAGTATAAACCACTATCACTTACCCTGTACAATCATGCTCAATGTTTTAGTTGTATATACGGAGCCGTAGAAAAAAATGACACCATTGTTGCAAGAGTATCAAAAAGATATCAATCTATTGTTAGTAAGGGTGAACAGAAATCCGATTAAACCGTCAACCCGAACCAACCCACCACTTTTTTCGACCGAATAAACCGAACCATCCGAAACCGAAATATAAATGGGTTAATTTTTAAAAAACCCGAATAAGTTGGGTTGGGTCAGGGTTTAATAAATTTTAACCCTCATATAACCCAACCCAACCCGTTATGTCACTAAAGCCTTAAGCCCATATTCTTGTGACCGTGTCCATTAAACATTGATCCAACTGCTCCAAACAATCCAGTGATTATCCAAGATGATAATGTTCTTATCCAACTTAAGTCGCCTAAAAAAGAAGGTGACAACGAACCACCCACTATCAAGAGAAAGCCTACTCGAAACTCGGATATTTGGGATATGCTATATGTAATTTTAAGCTAGCAAACTATTATTTTGGGTTTGTTTAAAATTTTGTGGCTTTGTGAAGTTTACTTCATGGAAAAGTGTAATATTTTGGTATGTATGAAACTTTGGATTATAATTTCATATTTCAGTTCAAGTTCTGTTTAGTGTTAGTCTACTAGATAAATATTTAATAATATAAACATTGAACCCGATCAACCCGACCCAACTCAACCCAACCCAACATATAAAGGGTAGGGTTGGGTTAGACATATATTTTTGGGTTAATGGGTTAAATTTTTCTAAAACCGAATTAAATGGGTTGGGTCATTTTATTACCTCTAACCCGACCGACTCAACCCGTGTTCACCCCTAATTGTTAGCCATCTTTGGACCTCTACCGAGGAGTCAATAAGAATGTGATGTTGGAAAACAATTATGTAATTTTGACATGTTTTGTTGGATAGGTATCACTTTAAGATAAACTTAATAGTTAAAAGAAGCCTTTTGACGAACAAATAACAGTTTTCATTAAATAGAACGAAACATAGCCGGGACAAATCCCCAACTGCCGATACAACCAGGTTGGAAAACAAATAACATACTAAAAATAATTAGTTGATTTGTTTGTTGATCGTTTAACACACAAAATTTAAAAATTCTTAAAGCTAAAAATGAAATCGAAAACATCTTAAGCGATCCAAACCGCACCAACATTCCTGAAAGCATCAACATCACAATTGACCTTATCACATAAAAACCATTGTTAGCCCAATGTTCAGAAACCTCAATTGCATAAACTGATGTTGGAGTAGCGGCACCTCAGTTATCTACATGTCGGATACCAACTATAGATATGTCGAAAGTGGAATCTCCCAAAGGATGAATGAGAGAATATATTCTATCTTATTTTATTATCATATTTAGTTGTATTTTACATTAATTAGATATTTATTTAATATATTTTAATATTTTATTGTAAAAAAGATGGAATTCCTATATTTGGAAGGATTTGAACTTAAAGAGCTAATTTAGAGTCAAATTAGAAGAAAATTCATAATTATTAGGTTACTTGCATCGCAGACACTGTTTGTGACATATCTTGAGTTCCAATGAATAATTTTTGGTTGTGAAAGGTGAGCTCTTGCAATAATCACCACCGCCCCAACTTCGATGCGGGCTTTCCAGATCCCCAAAATATCAACAAAATCATTCTCAAAAGATCTATCACTGAATAAACTCAAACATAACTAAACAAAAATATAACAAAATACCCCAAAAGGAGAGACAAACAAACACTCCAAAAAGATAGACACGCAAACACCCAAAAAATTGGGTTTTATTGAAAGAAAATCAACGAAAACGAAAAAAATTAAAGAATTGGGATTTTCCACCGGAGAAAACACAATGAATGCCCCTAGGCTAGTTTGAGAAAAAAATAAAGGGGAGGCAGCTCTCTGGAGGTAGAGTTTTTCGTTATTGATATTGTACGAGTAAGTTTTTAGTTGACTTTTTACTGCTAAAAGAAGCCTTAATTACACTAAAACTTAAATTTCAAAAATAATGGGATTCATGCAATTCCTTATCTTCCATATTATTTCCTTCTCTCTATTTTTCCGTAATCTTCTTCCTCCCTCTCTTCTCTCTTTGTTTTCAGTTTCAATCTGTATGTTCCCTTCTTTACATCATTTGCATGTATGTTTAATTATATACACACGCACATGGTAGCTTTTATGTAGTGAAAGAGGGGAAATTGGTTTTGATTTTTGTGTTGTTTGTGATGGTGTTGATGAAATCGGTGGTATGAGGGCAGGTTGCAGTGGTGTGATACCCGTAAAGGGTTTCCCTTGCAAAAACCTGTTGTCGTCGGTGATGAATTCTGGCGAGCCGGTGACTTGATTATGATGTTGATGAGTTATAATTGTTAGTTGTTGTTTTTAGTTACTTTAATTGTTATTGATTTTGGTTGCATGTTAAGATGTATTTGTACTATTGATTTCTTTTGTTTTAAATTCAAAAACTTCGAATTTATTTTTTATTGTTGTTCGATGGTAATGAATATATCGAGATTGAATATTAGTCTTTGAAGGGAATTTACGGAGGTACGGAAGCGTGATATTTCAATTTTTACCGTAAACCCATATATATGATCGCATATAATCATATAAAACCGAGATGGAATCGAAACCTTACCTTTAAAGCGATCCAAGTGTGTGAACAAGAGATCCTAGCAGCTACTTCTCAGAGTGTGAAGTACTCTACCTGTATCCACCAAGAATTCTTCCTTTGATGAAGATCTTCAAATAATTTCTAAAAC
>QRFB01016984.1:3680-21590 GCA_008931105.1 Oenanthe javanica | reverse complement strand
AAATTTGAAATGTCTGATTCTTATTTTTCTGAACTTCTACTTGTACTTGGGACTATGCTTCCACAAGGTAACACTCTTCCTTCTTCTTTCGATGAAANCTTGGGACTATGCTTCCACAAGGTAACACTCTTCCTTCTTCTTTCGATGAAAATAAGAAAACCTTGGGTTCTTTAAGAATGGAGTATAAAAAAATACATGTATATCCAAATGATTATCTTTTATACCGTGGCGAGAGAGATGAAGATGAGACAAGATGTCATATTTGTCAGGCCTCTAGATGGAAGTTGAATAAAAAAGGAGAAGAAATTGAAGGGGTACCTGCTAAGGTTCTTTGGTATTTTCTACTAATACCGTGATTGAGAAATTTGTTCAAGTCACTTCAAATGACAAAGGACCTGACTTGGCATCACACGGATAGACTGAAGGATGATAAAATTCGACATCCAACAGATTCAAAGACATAGAAAGAATTCGATGAGAAATGGCCTGACTTCGCTTCTGATTGTAGAAACCTACGGCTAACTTTATCATCTGACGGATTCAATCCTTTTAATGGAAATGGAAATAATCACACTCTTAAACTTAACATGTCCTTTGTAGACTTGATCACTTTTCCACTGTTGCCAGCAATAAGTAGATCATCTACATACAATGTTATCATGACATACCCGTTCTTGTTCTCCTTGTATTAGACACAATTATCACATTCATTTACCTTGAAGCCGTTTTCCATCATAAAATGATGAAACTTTTCATTCCACTTCATGGGCGCTTGCTTCAAGCCATATAATGACTTAACTAATCTACATACCATTATTTCCTGTCCACGAACGATAAACCCTTCGGGTTGTTCCATGTAGATTTCCTCGTCTAAATTTCCATTTAGAAAAGCTGTTTTCAAATCCATTTGATGTACATCCAAGTTTCACAGTGGAGCGATAGCAATCACTATTCTTATGGATGTTATTCGTGATACAGGGGAGTATGTATCAAAGTAATCGAGGCCATGTTGTTGCTTATATCCTTTAATTACAAGCCTGGCCTTATACTTGTCAATATTGCCATCAATTTTTAATTTCTTTTTGAAAACCCACTTACAACCTAGTGGTTTGTATCCAGATAGCAGGTACACTAGCTCTCAGGTATGATTCTGCACGATTGAATCAATTTCATCTTGGATGGCCTCTTTCCAGATAGGTCCGTCATGTGATGTTACCGCTTTCTTATAGGTTTTCGGATCATCCTCTTCGAGCAAATAAGTCATAAATTCTGACCTATAGGATTTCTCTTTTCTTTTTCTTTTACTCCTTCTTACTACCCCCACATTTTCATCTTCACTGTCTTCATCCTCATTGTCTTCCTCTATAGACTCATGAGGTCATTTAGAAGTTGTAGGGTGTTTAGTTTCTGGATTACAAGGAAATATTGTCTCAAAGAATGAGGCATTCCTTGACTCCATGATCGTATTCTTTTGAATGTCAGGAATCATTGATTCATGTATGAGAAATTGATATGCACTACTATTTGGGGGATATTCAATGAATATACAATCTACAATCTTTGGACCAATCTTCACCTTCTTGGGCGCATAAATCAGTACCTTAGCAAGGCACCCCCACACTTTCTAATGCTTATAGCTTAATTTCTCTTTCTTCCATATTTTATAAGGAATTTCATCCTTGTTCTTGCGTATCATCCTATTTAAAAGATAATTTAAACTTAATTAAGATGGCTTCCCCCACATTGATTGCGGAATTCCAAAGCTTAGCAACATCGCATTCATCATCTCCTTGAGAGTGCGATTCTTCCTCTCAGCCACTCTATTTGACTGAGGAGATTATGGTGCAGTGACCTCATGGATTATACCATGTTATGAATAGAATTCCCCAAAAGGTTCAACATATTCATCTCCACGATCATTACGTATCCTTTTGATTTTCTCAGTTTATTGTTTCTCAACTTCTTCCTTATAGATTTTAAATTTATCCATAACTTCATCTTTGCTTTTGAGGAAATATATATATAGCAGTATTTTTTACAATCATCCATGAATGTAATAAAATACTTGTTACCTCCTCGAGTTAGAGCGAATTTTAAATCACATATATCGCTATGTACTAGGTCTAGCACTTGGTGTTTCTTTCCACATGTTTAAATGACGATCTCATTAATTTTGCCTCAACACAAGGTTCATACTTATGTTTTGAATCGCTGTTCAATTTTGGTATGTGTTCTTTTACACATAATCGTCGTATAGTGTCATAATTCATATGTCCTAATCTAGCATGCCATAAATTAGGAGACTCAAACAAGTAAGCAGAAGAATTCTTTATTACATTGAGCCTAAAGAGCCCATCACAAACGTAGCCCTTGCCTATAAATATACCACTTTTAGACAAAATAACTTTATATGACTCTATTACAATACGAAAACAATGTTTATTCAACAAGGTACCAGACACAAGGTTCTTACGAATATTAGACATATAAAGTACATTCTTCAAAGTCAGATTATTTCCAGGAGTCATCTTTAGAATCACCTTGCCTTCCCCTGCAATGGTAGAAGTCGCAGAATTCCCCATATAAAGCTTCTCACCAGCATCAGAAGCTTTGAGGCTAGAGAAAATCGCCTTATCAAAACAAATATGCCTTGTAGCTCTCTTATCAATCCACCATTCCCTTGGATTAGAGCCAACCAGATTCACTTCCGAGACCGTAGCATAGAGGTCTATATTGGACATATCCTTGGAGATATCATCCACCATATTTGCTTCTTTCTTCTTGTTAGGCTTCTTGCAATCAGAAGACCTATGACCCACTTTGTCACAGTTGTAGCACTTTCTTTGAAACTTTGAAAGCTTCGAAATTGCTCATTTAGGTGCTAGCTTTGTTCCTTTACCAGAGTTGTTCTTCTTGAACTTGGAGCTTTGAGCATGCTCCACCACATTTGCCTTTTTAGTGGCAACATTAGATTTCTTCTCGGACCCTCTGTTGTCTTCCTCGATACGAAGTCTAACAATCAGATCCTCCATAGACATCTCATTTCGCATGTGCTTCAAACAGTTCTTGAATTTTTTCCTCGATACGAAGTCTAACAATCAGAAGACATCTCCTTACGACAATTTTTCAATCACAATGGGAACCTAGAAAGACTCACTTACGACCATTCCTTCAGCATAAATGTCATGGATAATTACCTGCAGCTCTTGAACCTGGCTGACCATAGTCTTGGAATCCGTCATCTTATAATAGAGAAAATGGCCAACAATCCACTTTTTACCTCCAGCATCTTCAGTTTTATATTTATGTTCAAGATATTCCCATAAGTCCTTTGCTGTTGACTTTGTGTAATTAACATTATACAACGTGTCAGCCAAGCTATTAAGCACATAATTTCGACAAATATATTTAGAATGTTTCCAAGTATCAGCAGCATACACAATCTGTATATCACTCTCAGTAGTGAGCATGGATGTCTCCTCTTTTAAGAAGCGGAACATATTCAGTGTGGTAAAGTAGAACAACATCTTCTGTTTCCAGCATTTGAAGTTCATTCCACTGAACTTCTCAGGTTTCTCAATATGTGCAGCGGGCACAGGATGTGCATCGGGCATAACAGGCTATGTAGCCACCCCTTGCATCATAGGTGCAGTGTACACCCCTTGCATCGTTGGACGCATGTATCCAACTTGGTTTTTCCCAAACAGAATACTAAATTGTCAAACAGTTATGTGTCCATCAGGTGTTTGGCCTATCGGCCCTTGTCCAACAACCGTATTACCCCCATCAGACATTACTATCTGTGCCTTGGGGCTTGGTGTTGACTGGTTAACCCCATCAGACAACACTGCTTATGCGTTGGGTTTAACCACCGAGTTTCCATCAACATTCACAGTATTATCAGCCATTAATCTGTCACCGAACAAAAAACCACGGATGTGTAAATCACAGATAGAAAATAAAATAGTTTAGGATTATTAAACAATCTGCCAAAAAAACATTAATATAATAGGAGTGATTGTGTGTGTGAGTATCAGAACAGTCTACAACTATAAACAAAACTGATAAAGAGAAAGAAGATACGAAACGGAAGATGTCTCGAGTCCAGTACGAAACTGTCTCCTTAAGTTATTTCGCCTCTCACCGTATGTTTGAGTCGATAGCCTCCCCGGATAAAACGAGACCACGATGATTTCACGAAGAACAACACCTTCAGCGATCTTGAACAGAGCAAGAAAACTATCACTAGGAGGAGACGATTATTCGAGGACGGCTGTGTTTAGGGTTATGAGAGATGAAATAATTAACCCTAAGACCTATGAGATGTATATATAGGCTTGAGGATACTTGTGCGCTACACAATTGCCTTACATGTGCGCTACACAATTGCCTTACTTGTGCGCTACACAATTTCCTTAATAACCATGTGTAAATTAATTAAGGAAGGAGGTTGTCAAAATTAATTCGTAATCAATTTTGAATTAATAATAATTATTATTATTAAAATAAAATAATGAATTATTTATTTGAGCTAAAGCCCAGTGGAAATTAATATTTTAGCAAAACTAGTCCGGATTTATTCCGCCCAAATTTTCATTCTTAATTTTCCACTTTGAAGAGACCAACTTTGGATTATCATATCTCATCCATCGCTTGTTCATTTTGAATACTTAAATATGTGTTGGAAAGCTCTCTCGAACAATAACGTACTCCAACCATAACTTGTTACGCGCACGTAACCAAGAAGCATTCAAATTTAGGCTCAAAATGACTTGACAGTGTGGGTATATGTAGTCACACAAATTAATCATCAACTTCACACTTCATTAATTATCCATCTGGAATGGTGGTTATGAATTCATAGTTTGCATATACATGAAATCAATAATAAATCTACTAATCTATATGTAAATTTACACTTACAAATTCTCTTATAAATCGATATAAAAATGCGCATATATATATATATATATATAGAAATAAACTCATGATCATTCATCAGAATCATCATCACCGCCGAAGATAGAAATGCGGTTGTAAAGCAACAAAAGAACAAGAACAAGAAAGAGAGCAACTCCAACAGGTGATCCACTAGCCCGGTGTATCGAGTCAGGTCCTCCAGTAGTAAAGACACTTGATATACAAGAACCACTTTCAGATGAGAGAAACTGTATAGTAAGTAGTAGTATAATAGGCAGTAGTAGAAGACCTACTGGACTCAAGAGCTCAGGTAAAGCCTCCGTTAAGGCCTCGCCTTGCTCGCTAAGAATCGATGGAACTNTGAATTAATAATAATTATTATTATTAAAATAAAATAATGAATTATTTATTTGAGCTAAAGCCCAGTGGAAATTAATATTTTAGCAAAACTAGTCCGGATTTATTCCGCCCAAATTTTCATTCTTAATTTTTCACTTTCAAGAGACCAACTTTGGATCATCATATCTCATCCATCGCTTGTTCATTTTGAATACTTAAATATGTGTTGGAAAGCTCTCTCGAACAATAACGTACTCCAACCATAACTTGTTACGTGCACGTAACCAAGAAGCATTCAAATTTAGGCTCAAAATGACTTGATAATGTGGGTATATGTAGTCACACAAATTAATCATCAACTTCACACTTCATTAATTATCCATCTGGAATGGTGGTTATGAATTCATAGTTTGCATATACATGAAATCAATAATAAATCTACTAATCTATATGTAAATTTACACTTACAAATTCTCTTATAAATCGATATAAAAATGCGCATATATATATATATATATATATAGAAATAAACTCATGATCATTCATCAGAATCATCATCACCGCCGAAGATAGAAATGCGGTTGTAAAGCAACAAAAGAACAAGAACAAGAAAGAGAGCAACTCCAACAGGTGATCCACTAGCCCGGTGTATCGAGTCAGGTCCTCCAGTAGTAAAGACACTTGATATACAAGAACCACTTTCAGATGAGAGAAACTGTATAGTAAGTAGTAGTATAATAGGCAGTAGTAGAAGACCTACTGGACTCAAGAGCTCAGGTAAAGCCTCCGTTAAGGCCTCGCCTTGCTCGCTAAGAATCGATGGAACTATTACTAATAATGCTACCACTACTACGAACAAGATACCGTAGGGGGCGGAGGCACGACGGTCCTCGACGCCCATGTGGTGGTTTCCTCTAGGGTAGTACATTTTTAGGTGAAGGTGAGTGTTGTGGTTTTTTTATTTGGGTCTACTTTGTTACCTTTTGTTTTTGGTAGTGTAAGGTGAGATGGATATTGAGTGAATGAGAAGAGATGGTGGGTGCCCTGGTAGGGTTGTTATTTTTTGGAAACGCGCCTTCGTTCATTTAATGGTGTTGAATCGTAAAATTATTTTAAGTCGAACTATTGTATTCTATTATTAAAGAAAGGTCCTAATCAATGTTAATTTTTTGCAGAATAATGTAGCTATAGCTAGCTAGTTATAGAACCTATATATTAATAATTAGCTTCACGAGAGCTTTTCATTGTTAAGTATGTTAATATTACATTTATAAAAATAAATATTTTAATTTTTTGGACTTCAAATACTCGCATGGAGATTTAGGAGAATATTAATGAGGACTTCCATGAAACTTCGTGGGTTTATTGCTAATTTTTCAATCAAATCATCATTTCATTTCTTGCTAATACTCAAAGTCATCTCGATCATGATGACTACTCTTATTTTACAAATAATTAATAATCATTCCATAACATTATGTAGTAGTACTATATAATATTATTATTTATTATCTAATATGATAAAATATTATTAGGTAATGGTCACTCAAGAAGTTTAGTATTACTGCCAAGTTGGTAGTCTAGAACTCAAGATACATTTAATGTGATTATGTACCTTGGACGTGAAGCAAAGTCTTTACATTGTTCCATGTATAAGAATAATAATTAAATAATGGCTGCAGCCTGCAGGCGATTGATCTCATGCATTAATATTACGTTCTACTTGAAATGTACAGGTCTCGCTGCACATGGTACCTTGAGACTGACTTTAGGCCTCGATTTGTAGTTATATTCTGCTCGAACTTGAACTGTTTGATTATATAAAAGTTTATATGGATAACAAATGATCGAGTTCGGCTCGTATATGTACTGGACTCGAATTCAATTTTGTGTAGCAGGAACTTCGAGTATCACTCTAATTTCAACCAGACAAATTTATCATCAATCTGGCTGCTGGCTGCTGGCTGCTGGCTGCAATATGCATGAACCACACTAGCTAGCTAATAGCTATAATCTTGAAATGATTTTTTTTAAATTTTAATTTGGTCCCTTCTGTTCTGAAATAATGGAATCGAGAAAGCTAAGATAGAAGCTAATAATCAATGGAAAGACTGAACTATATACACTCAATCACTAAGCTAATAAATAGTATATCGATCTTATTGTGCAGGATATATATTAAAAATGTAGATTTATGTGCTGATAGTGAAGCCAATGATATAGTCCATAGCATGTGACGAATATGTAGTTGTGTGGTCCTTGTCATATACTAGTTGACAATGTAGCATTGGTTCTTGGCTTTGCTGTTATTATTTCACTTTTACAAGTGGAAATAACATGCACCTAAGCCACTACCAGAGTTACCAAGTACATGTACCAACTGAATCCGGTGTTCATCAATGAGAACTTTTTTAGAAACATTTGCAAGAAAAAAAGTTTATGATTCGTATTCAGTACACAAATTAAATGAACATCCTCCTATTAGCAGTAGTAATTGGTTAAAAAAATTCCTACGTATTAAATGACAATCATATCCTCCTATTAGCTGTTTATCTACTACATATTTTAACTTGTATAGCATTCATTTTTAAGGCTGCATAACTTTTTAAATGCTATGTAAGCCAGTGTTATGCAAGTTCAATTCACTTATATAACGCTTTTTTGAGAGCTATCTAAAATATTACTTGCATAATGCTTTTAATTCTTTTAAAAGTTCTGTATAATTAAGTGGTTCCAAGTACATCATTACTTAAATAGCACTTCTATGAATGCTATGAATGCTAGGGAAGTCTTTTGAAAAATGTTATATAGGCCATATGGTTTACTTCCATAACTATTATTCAAACACTATAAAATTGCACATTTAAAAAAAATATTATTTAATTATTTTCTTGCCATTTTATTTATTTGTAATATTCCCAAAATTTAAAATTCATAAATACTAATTAAATTTGACAATGCCCATTCCAAATCTGAACACAAGCTAGAGTAACAACTCAAATTACTTCACTTTTATTAAAATAAATTGCAAATATCATCAACTTCTACAAAACTTAAACTGCTAGATCACTACATAGAAGTCAAATATTCCCACTATAACATAATAACAAAACTCATTATAAACTCTACAAAGCCTGGCCGGAGATTCGTCTGCTACAGCTTCAAAAGTTTCACCAGGCACCAGCTTTAGTGACAACTGCACCAGCTTCTGCACCTGCACTCTGCTTCAGGAACTGTTCACNATTATAAACTCTACAAAGCCTGGCTGGAGATTCCTCTGCTACAGCTTCAAAAGTTTCACCAGGCACCAGCTTGAGTGACAACTGCACCAGCTTCTGCACCTGCACTCTGCTTCTGGAACTGTTCAGCGAGCTTCCTCAATTTATCCACGTTATCTGGCGGTAAAATAAATAATACATACATATTAACCTTAAAATGTATATGTAATTTTCCAGGAAAATAGACAGAGCGGGAGACCAGGTGAACACAGTATCAAATAGCAACACATACCCAATTGGTTAATAATTCCTGCAAGTATATCTTGTAATTCTTAAAACAAAAAATTAAGTTATTAATATGAGTATCCGGAAAGTGAAACTGTAAAATGTTTGAGAGAACATATCTGATGAACCAGTACTAGATAATCGTTCATTAGTCATACAGATCTTCATTATAAGATAACCAAACTAACTTTTATGAGTAAATTCATGCATAGACGATGATATAAGTTGGACATACAAAGACAACAATTTGAGATAACAGAATTATACTTTTAGTTTGTGGAGAACATTAACCCCCCAACTGTTTGCAGCAATGGAAGCTTGAACTGAAATAAAATATAAAAAATTTATTAACTAGGTGGCACAGAAGAAAATCTAAACACACCAAAATACATGGCACTTAGATTGAATGTGGCAGATGGTAAGCAAACATAGTTTCATGTTGATGATCATGGTGTGGTATGGTTGGGTTGTAGATCATGTGTACCTGTAGATGAAGTGATTCGTTAAGCAGTTCTGATCGAGGCTAATAGTTCTTCATTCTCTATTCATCCGAGTTCTACTAAGATGTATCGAGATTTGAAGAAGCACTTTTGGTGTAGTGGGATGAAATGGGACATAGCAGAGTTTGTGGGGAAATGTCTTACATGTCAACAAGTGAAGATCGAACATCAGAGATCTAGTGAACTATTACAGCAGTTAGATATCCCAGTTTGAAGTGGAAAAATATTACGATGGATTTTGTGACAGATTTACCGAGGACCTTCAGAAAGAATGATGTTATTTGGGTAGTAGTTGATAGATTTACAAAATTAGCTCATTTCTTACATATTAGAGAGACTACTCATATTCATGATTTGGCATAGATATTTTAATGGGATATTGTTAGACTTCATGGTGTGCCTGTGTCGATAGGTTTAGACAAGGATACGAGGTTTACTTCGCATTTTTAGAAGGTATTTCAACAGGCTTGGGGTACAAAGCTTAATTATAACACAAATTTTCATTCACAAATTGATGGACAGTGAGAGAGGATGATTCAGATGTTGGAAGATATGTTGAGAGCTTGTGCTTCGGAGTGGTCTGGTAATTGGGAAAAATATTTATATCTTGTGGAGTTTGCATACAATAATAGCTAGCAAGCGAGCATTGTCATGCCACCATTTGAGGCATTGTTTGGTAGAAAACGTAGAGCACCGACTTATTGGAATGAGGTTGGGAAGTGTGTCATTGAAGGGCCGAAGTTACTTACATAATGCTTTTAATTCTTTTAAGAGTGCAATATAATTAAGTGGTATCCAAGTACATCATTACTTAAATAGCACTTCTATGAATGCTATGAATGCTATGGAATTCTTTTGAAAAATGTTATATAGGCCATATGGTTTACTTCCATAACTATTATTCAAACACTATAAAATTGCACATTTAAAAAAATATTATTTAATTATTTTCTTGCCATTTTATTTATTTGTAATATTCCCAAAAATTAAAATTCATAAATACTAATTAAATTTGACAATGCCCATTCCAAATCTGAACACAAGCTAGAGTAACAACTCAAATTACTTCACTTTTATTAAAATAAATTGCAAATATCATCAACTTCTACAAAACTTAAACTGCTAGATCACTACATAGAAGTCAAATATTCCCACTATAACATAATAACAAAACTCATTATAAACTCTACAAAGCCTGGCTGGAGATTCATCTGCTACAGCTTCAAAAGTTTCACCAGGCACCAGCTTTAGTGACAACTGCACCAGCTTTTGCACCTGCACTCTGCTTCTCGAACTGTTCAGCGAGCTTCCTCAATTTATCAACGTTATCTGGCGGTAAAATAAATAATATATACATATTAACCTTAAAATGTATATGTAATTTTCCAGGAAAATAGACACAGTNTAAAATGTATATGTAATTTTCCAGGAAAATAAACACAGCTGGAGACCAGGTGAACACAGTATCAAATAGCAACACATACCCAATTGGTTAATAATTCCTGCAAGTATATCTTGTAATTCTGAAAACAAAAAATTAAGTTATTAATATGAGTATCCGGAAAGTGAAGCTGGAAAATGTTTGAGAGAACATATCTGATGAACCAGTACTAGATAATCGTTCATTAGTCATACAGATCTTCATTATAAGATAACCAAACTAACTTTTATGAGTAAATTCATGCATAGACGATGATATAAGTTGGACATACAAAGACAACAATTTGATATAACAGAATTATACTTTTAGTTTGTGGAGAACATTAACCCCCCAACTGTTTGCAGCAATGGAAGCATGAACTGAAATAAAATAAAAAAAATTATTAACTAGGTGGCACAGAAGAAAAACTAAACATACCAAAATACATGGCACTTACGTAATCAAAAACCTTTGGATTCACAAACTGGATAACTACATCATCCATGGAGATATTCACTTCCTCAATTGCAGGAATTGCATTCACTCATATTCTCTTTAATGTGCTTTGGCCTCTTTTATCATCAGGGGTGATGGTCTTGTGAACTGCCTTCTTCTTTCTGTGTTCGGAATCTGATAAATTTCAGTACACCTCAGGCATCAATGTAATAAAGATATGCTTATCGAATCAGTTAATTACAAAATGTGTAATATAGTGGAAGTGCATCCTAGAGGTTATTTAATATGCTAGAATAACCAATCCAAATTCATACAAGATTCTTGTTGCTAGATTAAAGTCTTCAGTTGCAGAAAGACAAACCTCATAATGCTACCTTTTACACGAACTACACTAATTACACACTAATTACAGGAACTATAGTTGATGAAAGGGTTCAACACACAAAACCCTCTGTATTAATTAATTTCCCCAAGCACACAGAATTAGTTTTGTACTAAATAAGTGTAATATCCGTAATTTATATATTTAAATATTAGTAATAATAATTAGAATTAGATTAGAATTTGTAAGATTATTTTCTTTAATCATAATATTTATTATATTGAATTTGATTAGAAATTGAATTTAAAATAAAATAGTAATTAGATTAGAAGCAGAATAATTATTAAGAGTCTATATATACATATAAACATATGAGTTATTTATTAAAAACCCTAAAACTAGTTGCTCAGGTCAAAAGAAAAGTAAGGAAATTTCATGTTCCGGTAATATGCAAGAATCATACATCTCCATTTTTAATTCTTGAGTTTGATGTGTAATTGGAGTAGTGTATGGGGATTATATATAAATACAAACATCATTGAAACATGGGCATGATGAGATATATACATACTGAAAATACTAGCATGCTAAAAGCATCATATTGGGTTTGGATAATTTCGTTAGTATCTATTATTGCTATTCTAAGGTACAGATTTTGTCCTCTTTCTCTTCAGCACTACTCTTTTTAGGATTAGTTATATTTAATTCGTTCCGTTCGTAAATCTGTTCATTCCGTTATTATTCGTTTTAACTGTTTTGATTCTCCGAAAGTTATTTTAAACTCTGTTTCGAAATATTTAAATATTTATCTCTGTGATTTTCGAAAATTATGTATGTTACATATCTGCATAGAATATTTGAAATATCTGTTCATGTAATTTTAAAATTGTGAAAATTATTTTATTTGAGCCTTTAGAGTGATATAGGATATACCCTGTTAACCAGCTGTAGGGGTACTGCAACCATGTCATTGCGGCACCAGTGACATGATACTTCTGTGTCAGTGTGATTAGTCACAGCGCATCCTTCTGATAGCGCAGGTGGCGAGCTTTGCGCATTTGATATTTGTTTGAGGATACGTAGGTGCTCCTAGAATTTGATTTGATTTGTGATTTAATATTTGACGGTGACGTTTTATATGCCGTACACGTTATCCGGTTTGTTGCACGCATTAGGTACCCTATGATGTGTGTATCTGTTATATATTTTGATATTAGTATGAAATATCCTAACCCCTCTTTGCTTCAGCTTTGTCTTTAAAAAATTAAAGTTTATTTATTATTATCAAATTATATATCTTGCTTTTGTTTTATAAATTGTATTCCAATTCGTACTGGGTATTTGGCTCATGACGTATTCTTCTTCTGCAAGGTACTTAGGGGGATCTCAGGTTGTGTGATGGAGAGCTATCCTTATTACTGTTGATTAGGAAGTTTGGACTTCTAGCTATTCTTTAGATACTATTTATGATTTGAGATTTTTTTTACTTCCCACTTATATGTTTGGATTATTTCAGAGGTTTAATATTGTTTTGGAGATTTATTGGTCCTATTTAATCAATATAAGGTGGATTTTAATACTCTCTAAACATGTTTGTGGTTTGAAAAGTAAACCCTCGTCTCATTTTGAGAAGGGGGTGTAATAAAGATGGCATCAGAGCTTAGTTTCTTTCTTGTAGATAACCTATTTAGGTTTGATATGTGAGTTTGCGTAGTCGTTAGGATGGGTATTCATTTTTGAGATTTCATTTAGTTGTGTTCATTTCAATATTATTTCACTCTTGTAAAATTTATAAACTACTTCAGCTTGCCTCTTTCTGCGAACTTCATTCGTATCTATATTTGATATTGTGAATCCTTTTTAGACGTGGAGCTTTTGCATTATTTGAATATGTTTTGACTCATTTTGTTGCTTATTTCTCATCTCTTCATAATCTTTTATTTTAGTCTTCATAAATGAATCTTTATGTGCCTTCATGATAATTATTAAGAGTGTTTAGAATATGTAGGATATAGTCATCTAGGCAAACTTATTTCCGATAAGGATGCATGACCTTGATTAAATATTTAAGGATTTATTCATCAAACATTTTGGAGCAATTGATTGAAAAGGAAAATGAATGATCTATAAAGATGCAAGTATGTTAGNTGCATGACCTTGATTAAATATTTAAGGATTTATTCATCAAACATTTTGGAGCAATTGATTGAAAAGGAAAATGAATGATCTATAAAGATGAAAGTATGTTAATAATTGCAGATCAAGATTTTTAAATGAAAAGAGTATTTAGAGTTGTTTTGGTTTTATGAGTAAGATAACTTTTTGCTAAGGATTGTGTGACTTTTAAAATAGGGATGCGAGCTACATAATAAGGGTTATTGATTATTAATGAGTTAAATGTAAAGAGATATTTTTTTCACTACCATGGCAGAATGTGAAATCAGATATATAGATCAATTTGAAATGTTGTACCAAAATGTGAATGCGACTAGGTAAAGAGATTTCAAGAAGACAATGGAATAAAAATGGTCTAATAATGTGCTCGATTGACAATATTTCTCTGTTGCGCACAAGGAAGCTTATTTTAGGGTGTTGTATTTAATTAGATAAAATGATGATGAGAATATTTTAAATTACATAAAGAAAAAGTTTGTTAGGTTGGATTGCTCGAAGGGTTCTTCATATATTTTTAAATGAGAGATTTAAATATGAATTGAGATCTAACCTAAGTGGTTCCATATAACTAGAGATGTTGGAGTATAAAAAGAAAGTTGTGGATGAATTTTATAATTATAGGTTTGAGAATACTCAAGAGACATGAAAAGATGTGTTATTTCACAAAAGCATGTATAGGTTATTCTTGAATTTGTCATCTGGCCGAAGTTATTTAAAATAATTGTATAGTATGACACCATCAGAATTATAGGAATTAAAAGAGTAGTTACGAGACTTGTGGAATAAGGGATTTATCATACCGAGTGTATCTCCATGGGGTGCTCTACTATTTTTTTGTGAAAAAGAAAGACAGGTCTATGAGATTGTGTATTGACTACAGGGAGTTTAATAAGATGACTATTACAAACATATATCATTTGTCACGCATTGATGACTTGTTCGATTATTTGTAAGGGGGAAAATATTTCTTTCAACGATATATTTTCAGATTGAGTTATCATCAGTTACAAGTAAGAAATGAAGATATTCTGAAGACAACATTTGGTACTTGATATGGTCATTATGAGTTTCTTGTGATATTTTTTAAGTTGACTAATGCTTCAACAGTATTTATGGATTTGATGAATCGCGTCATTCACAATTATTTTGATAAGTTCATTGTGGTTTTCATTGATGATATCTTGATATTCTCTAGGAGTAAGGAGGAGCATGAGGTGCATTTGCACATTATACTTGAAATCTCTAGGAAGAAAAAATTGTTTGCAAAATTTTTGAAGTGTGAATTTTGGATGGAGCAAGCTGCATTTTTGGGTCATATTGTGTGTTGTAAGGGGATTGAGTTGGATCATGCGAAAGTCAAGGCTATCACAAATTGGCCAGACCTAGTACTGTGATAGAGGTGATGAGTTTCTTGGATTTAACAGGCTACTATAAGCGCTTTGTAGAGGGTTTCTCATCCATAGTTTCACCATTGACTCAACTGATGCGGAAGGGTGTTAAGTTCGAGTGGAGTGATGATCATGAGCAGAGTTTTCAAGCGTTGAAGAAGAGGTTGGTGTCAGCTCCTATACTTGGTTTACCATCAGGGTGTGGAGGATATCAAGTTTAAAGTGATGCTTCTAAGAGAGGATTGAGGTGTGTTCTTATTCACCATGGGAAGTTAATTTCTTACGCCTCTAGGCAGCTTAAACCTTATGAGGTAAACTATCATACCCATGACTTGAGAGTTAGCAGTAGTGGTCTTTGCCAAAAAATAAATAAATTTGGAGGCATTATTTGTATGGAAAAACTTGTGACATCTTCATTGATCACAAGAGTCTCAAATACATTTTTACATAAAAAGAGTCATACATGGGGCAAAGGAGGTGGTTTGAACTTATTAAAGATTATGATGCTAAAATTCAGTACCATCCAGGAAAGGCGAATGTAGTGGCAGACGCTCTTAGTATGGAGAACTTAGGAAATATTGCATCTATTATTACTCAGCATCACCTTATTTCAGATAAGGAGCGCTTGGGTGTGGAGCTGTATGTTGGAGGATCTATTGCAAGCATGGCAAGTTTGAAGGTGGAAACAAATCTAGTCTCAAGGGTTAAGGATGCTCAGAAAAATGATACAGGATTAGAAGCTATTAGATTGAATGTGGCAGATGGTAAGCAAACATAGTTTCATGTTGATGATCATGGTGTGATATGGTTGGGTTGTAGATTGTGTATACCAGCAGATGAAGCGATTCGTTAAGTAGTTTTGATTGAGGCTCATAGGTCTTCATTATCTATTCATCCGGGTTCTACTAAGATGCATCGAGATTTGAAGAAGCACTTTTGGTGGAGTGGGATGAAATGGGACATAGCAGAGTTCGTGGGGAAATGTCTTACATGTCAATAAGTGAAGATCGAACATCAGAGATCTAGTGAACTATTACAGCAGTTAGATATCCCAGTTTGGAAGTGGGAAAATATTACCATGGATTTTGTGACAGATTTACCGAGGACCTTCAGAAAGAATGATGTTATTTGGGTAGTAGTTGATAGACTTACAAAATTAGCTCATTTCTTACCTATTAGAGAGACTACTCATATTCATGATTTGGCAGAGATATTTTAACGGGATATTGTTAGACTTCATGGTGTGCCTGTGTCGATAGTTTTAGATAAGGATACGAGGTTTACTTCCCGTTTTTGGAAGGTATTTCAACAAGCTTGGGGTACGAGGCTTAAACATAGCAGAAATTTTCATTCACAAATTGATGGACAGTTAGAGAAGATGATTCAGATGTTGGAATATATTTTGAGGTCTTGTGCTTCGGAGTGGTCTGGTAATTAGGAAAAATATTTGTATCTTGTGGAGTTTGCATACAATAATAGCTGGCAAGAGAGCATTGTCATGCCACCATTTGAGGCGTTGTATGGTAGAAAATGTAGAGCACCGACTTGTTGGAATGAGGTTGGGAAGCGTGTCATTGAAGGGCCGGAGTTGGTTCGGGTAACTAACGAAAAGGTAGAGCATGCTAAAGAAAACTTAAAGGAAGCTCAATCGAGTCAAAAGAGCTATGCAGATCAAAAGAGGAAACTTGGTGGATTTGAGCATGGTGATCATGTATTTTTGAAACTCTCTCCTTGGAAGGGTGTTAAACATTTTAGTGTGAAAGAGAAGCTTAGTTCAAGATATGTTGGTCATTTTGATATTATAGAGAGAGTGTTGTAAGTTGCTTATAGAATATCATTACTGCCACATTTATCTCATGTGCATAATGTGTTCCATGTGTCTGTTCTAAGAGGCTACAAGTATCATCCGTTGCATGTAGTTCAATATCTGTTACATAAGATTAGGGAAGATCTTTCTTGTGAGAAAGAAGCTGAAACTATTTTAGCTCGAGATGAATGAATTATGAGGAAGAGAATTATTCTGTTTGTTCAAATCTTGTGAAAAAAATCATTCTGAGAGAGAGGTTACTTGGGAACTAAAAGGAGTATTCATGATAAATATCTGCACTTATTTTATTCAAGAATTAGTTTTAGTTTCGTTAGATTCCGGGGACGAAATCCCTTTTAAGGGGTTATATATGTAATATCTATAATTTATTTATTTAAATATTAGTAATAATAATTAGAATTAGATTAGAATTTGTAAGATTATTTTCTTTAACCATAATATTTATTATACTGAATTTGATTAGAAATAGAATTTGTAATAAAATAGTAATTAGATTAGAAGCAGAATAATTATTAGGAGTCTATATATTTAAGAGTTTCGTGCACGAAAACGCAGCGGATATAATGTAAAACAATAATAAATAAATAAAAACCCTATCGCAGGATCCATGTATAACTTTGGATGATTATGGTGAAGAAGTTTCTAACTTAACAAAGCTTTCCGTCTGCTGTTTAATGGAGGTCCAGAAAAGATGAATCGCAGCAGCCCTTTTTTGCAAAGATCTGTTGTCCAAAGAAGTCCACATGAATGCCCGATCGTCCTACGATCACAGGAGTCGGTACTAGCCGAATTGCTTGTGTTGGGTTCCGAGGCATAAAACGCAGCGGAGTAAACGTAAATATAACGAAAATTTCGGAACCCTAAACGCAGGATCATGTATAAGCGGACTGATTATTGTGAAACGGAATCATACCTTTACTTGGTCTTGACTTTCACGAACTCAACGGAGATCCTAGCTTTCACGACTTGTGTCTTCCTCTCGAAAACACCTCTATGGTATCCACACGAGCACCTTCAAGAACGTCTCACGATCTTGATTACGGAATGGATGTACTAGCC
>QRFB01016983.1:8471-21591 GCA_008931105.1 Oenanthe javanica | reverse complement strand
AAAACGGAGGGATTATGTGGGATTGAGTGTATGAGGGTGTATTTGATTTGTGTGTAGATGTTCTCCTTGCCATTACATTAGATTGAATATGTGGTGTAGATCTTATTTTTTATTTTAAGTTATTTTCTATTTGATCACTTGCCTATATATATATATAGACAGGAAAATTGAAGAATGATTACTAATTAAAAAACATATATGTTTTGCATTGCTTATTATATATGAAAATATCATCCCGTTCTCCAATTTCAATACATGTTTTGCATCATATTCTGCTTATTATATATAAAAATATCCTCCCGTTCCCTCACATGCCAATGCAGGTTATGTTCGACTTTTGTGTTAAAAACTGTTGTTAGAAAAGTTAGTTAATTGTTCGATTATATTATTTATTTATATATTTTAAAATATAATATAAAAACTGATATTTTTAGAATAAATACTTATTGTAAAATTAGGGATACTCACCTTTTCTAAAATTAAGTTTTATATTACGACTATGTTTAAAATTACTGTCAAAATTGTTATCATGTGAGGAAAAATAGTATTAAAAAAATTGTTAGAAAAATTTGATGAATAATTGTGTAGAATTCAATTAAATATTTAATTGATGTTTACTTGTGCAGATTGCAGAGTTCAATTAAACACAGATTAATTTATAATATTTAATTGATGGAGTAATTTGACCCCAGAAATATCAATTTAACATTTAATATGGAACATATTATGAGTACTGTAGTTATTTGTATAAGACATATTTTTTTTTTATAAAAGTTAACAAACATATGTATTCTAAATTTTTTTTTTTTTTTAAATACATAACTTCTCCTTTTAACATCACAAACACATATCAGACGAATAAGTATTTGAAAATAGAAAAAAATGGGGATAGGAGTGTTGAGATCTGCACATCATCACTAATAATTTAAATAAAACAAATTTTCTCTTAAAAAATTAAGAAAAATAAACTAAAATATTCATATAAAAATACATATTTTATTGGTAAAATAACAGAAAAATAAAGATAAATATTTTTATTATTTTATTTAAAAAATATTATTTTAATCATTTTTTCGCCGTCAGTGTTCTTGCTAATATATATATACATAATTTCTTCTGTTAGTTTCGATTTACAATTTGTATATAGGAATGACAACAAGTCGGATATGATCAGATTTGGCAAAATTTAAAATTCAAATCCGAAAATTTTATTTAAACCAGAACCAGATCCGAATTCGAAAAAAAACCCAAAATTCAAAACACGAACCCGAAGTGATGGATTTCGGATCAGATTGAGGATCATTCAAAACTAAAAAATTATGAGATAAAATCCAACTCGAAATCCAGACCTGAAAATTTAGTAAAAAATTGTTTTTTTTATTAAATATATGATCATAATATACACACACACACACACAGATGCTCAAATGAGAACCAATTTTAAAACGAGAAGTTAGATCTAATCTCAACCTCTTATTTTATAATATTTCTTTTAATCTATATATTCCTTTTCTATCCCTACATCCGTGTTTCTCTTCCTCAATCATTGTGTCCTCTCTCTCTCGTTNCCTACATCCGTGTTTCTCTTCCTCAATCATTGTGTCCTCTCTCTCTCGTTTGAACTTTTATGCAACACCTTCGCTTCGGCCACTAACATCTTAGTACCATACATCTGATTATCATGATATATAAAGTTGTATGTATATATATATATCCGAATTTGACTCCTCTTGATATTTATAGCATCTTCATCATCGATTCTACAATATCTTAGTCTTCTGATTTTATAGTCGGATATTTCAATAGTGTTGTTAATTTTCTTCGATCTAGTGATGTTGAAGACTCCACTTACTCAGATCTGACACTATTGTATGATTTTAGCTTTAGAAATTTTGGTGATTTTATTAGAAATTTGGTGATTTGCGTGTAAATTCTTTCTTTTGCTTGGCATGCTTGTATTGAAGTTATGAAATTGACCTACTACTAGATTCATTAGAATTGGTGATAGATCTGAAAAATATTGAAAAAAATATTCCAGAAAATTTGGTGATTCGTGAATGAAATTTGGTGATTCGACTATGTTTTCTTATAATTTGAGTTTGAATTTGGTGATTCAGTAAATGGTGATGTACTGATTTAATTTTTTATGAGTTTAATTTGAATTTGGTAATTATTTAGGTGGTGTGATGATGGTAGTATAGTGTGGTGTAGTAGATATGGTGTTAACGTTGATGGTGCGGTGGTGGTTTTGATGGTGCTGTATGGTGGAGGGATCGATGATGTTGTGTTATTGATGGAGTGGAAGTGATATAAAATTATATATAATTATAATATGTATATATTTATGTATGTTTAAATTTTAGTGATTTGTATTTAAATTTAGTGATTCTGTTTTGAGTTCTTAGTTCTTATTATAAGAAGTTCTCATTAGAGTAGCTCTCTCTCTCTCTCTCTCTATATATATATATATATATATGAGTTGGGTTCAGTGGAGACCCAAAAAAAGTGAAGACCGTGGAAACCTATATTCACGTCATATGATCTATTTTCATCTAGCGGCTACGATTAAAGAACTAAAAAAGATAGTGTTCTATCGTCTAAAAATACCTAAGCATTACATATCAAAGATAATATTACTATGTCTATATAATCATCGTAAACTTAGCCACCAAGACTTACCATACTTATTATATTAGTCTAATCATACTTGGTATCTAATTAATTACCCAAGACATACCATTTATAATAATTGTCCAATATAATTATTACCATCTATAATAATTAACTAAATACAATTATTATATTACCCATGTTTGTCTTAAATCTCCAAAACCCATACTACCATATTGGGTTTAACCCAATAATATCTCCAAGCGACATCGCCAATCCAGCACCCATTAATAACCATATATTAATATTTGATTTGTTATTTAATTAATTTGAATATATCGTAAATGATTTTGAGGAAAAAACTATATCTGTATATACAATTATATTATTTATCACATTTTTTATTGCATAATTGGTCACAAATTTTATGCAAGATGTAAAAAATCTCATGATTTTGTAATCTATAGTAAAAGCTACCCTATATTATGGACGACAATTATTACCATATTATGCATTGAGGAGCCGGATGTTGTATGGACGAACCTATATCTCATTTTTATATGTGCTTTTAGTCTTTTTCACCAAGGAGCTTGTATTGGGAGCTAAAATTGTAATTTACAACTAATGTTATGCTAGACATCTAAGAAGAAAAGAAGAATCGAAGAAAAAGGAAGCGACAAATGGATGTATGAGTTTGGGTGCTTCTGAACCACCTTCTTCAACTCGAGACTCTTGTGAAGAAAAATAGAATCGAAGAATTTAATGAAGCTGATTTTGGTCATCCTTGGATGGAACAGATTGACAGATCAGTTTGATAATATTCTTGAACATATTATAGTTTTATACAAAAATTACATGGATAGTTGTTATTTACGATATATTTGTACCTTTTACCTGAAAAGCTTTTGTTGAAGCTGAACTTGAAAGTTAATAATGACATGCTATTATGCACTATATTCATAGAGTTATATATAAATGGAGGGTATTTTATAAATGTTCGCTTCTTGTATTGCAACTCTATGATGTGTGTGTGCATGTGTGTATATCCACTAGATACAATGTGGCCTGAAATGCGATTGGCATTCTGGGAAGCTATTTTTGCATCCCTCGTTGCTCTTCTTGTGCTCGCTTTTCTACCTCTTTACCAGAGAGTCCTTGTGATGCAACATCAATTAGTGCATTCTTGAATGACTCATGTCTGACTAGCTTTACATGATCGACTCTAAGATTATTCGAATAGAGCTTCACACCTCCCTTTAAAGTGCATGCAAGCGACCCAGTGCTCCAATCAAAACAATCAAACAAAGTAAACTTGCCACTCTTTGATGAGGCTGATTTGCCAACCATATGCGGACATTTCTCAGCTTCAGTAAACAAATTGTCAGAGCATTGAATCAGAGAAAAAATGAAACAAAAAATCATAGAAAAAAGAAGCAGCAATATTTACATTGCCAGCTTGAGCCAAAGTGTTGTACTGCATTGTGATACTGATTTAGATTTTAGACCAAGAATTCTAATAAGTTATAACAAATCATATTGTTTCCTTATTTTGAAATCTACAAATCATATTTTAGACTTATTAGTATGAACGCTCAGACAAAAGGAGAATAGTCAGCGTGTCAAGCACCACAATTTGTTTACACATGTGCAGCGTCTCCCATTTGCCAATATTATACGTCTTTACCGGATTGTAGTTCGACGAGCAATAGTTGGTCGAAGCTCTTTTAATATTTGGTGCTTTGTTTTGGATCAGGGCCGTGATACAATCACAAGTGAATAAATGAAAGTTGAAGCAGATAGCCAAGTAGCACATGAGGTGGATAGAAGACGGTGTGATGAGGAAGATGACAAGGAGCAGATTGACCGCGATATTAGGCTAGGGAGGGATCATGATGGAGCTGAGGTTGTTACTAGAGCGGACCACTTATATTATGGTAATCAGTCTACATGAACCACATACTCATTTGGCTAGTGTAATTTCATTTACATTTGCATTAGGCTATCATTTTCATGCCATGTACTGAGTAGTATTTAAGCATCAGGGTAGTGAGAGCAAAGGCATGTTGAATGTACACACTTCTCCCTTGTCATTTATCTCCATTTATAAAATCATGAATTAGTCTCTTCGAAGCTGCTCATCTTCATTGTTGGCTTCCCGAAATTAGCTTAGTTATATTATTTATTTTTATCATTTTCTCATTACATTGAAAGCATCTTATCACTGGTATCAAAGCCACACCATCCTCAAAACCATGCCGCAAGGAAGAAATGTCAGATCTACAGAATCTTCTGAGGATGGGGTAGCGCATACTGAGCTGCACCATCTAGAGGTAACTGTTAAAGCCCTTTTAGAAGAACAAAACCAAAAAATTATTCAGGGTTGTCATGCTAATAGTCAAAATATTTCTCAGAACTCTAAATTGATTTCTGCTTTAAACGAACTAATTGTGGGCTTATCTATGCAAATAAGCTAACTTGTGTCTAATGAAAGAAGGTCAAGTCATCTAGAATGAATAACGAGTATGACATATGGCATAGAAATATAAATTTTCATAGTAAGACTCATAACTTTGCATCTAGAATGTCTAAAGTGGAATTTCCTAAGTTTTATGTTACAGATCTTAAGTTATGGTTGTATAAATATAATCAATTTTTTCAGTTTGATGACATACAAGATTCTTAAAGGATTTGTTTAGCTTATTTCACTTGGAGGGAAAAGCTTTGTTATGGAATCATAATTTTACGAAAAAATATCACAATGTGTTACCTACATGGTTGAAATACACCGGAGAAATTAAAATGTGATATGGTGGGCTATATGATGATCCAATGGCTTAATTAAAGGCCCTTAGACAAACTGGGTCAGTTCAAGAGTACCACGACATGTTTGATAATGTAGCTAGTCGATTGCAGTTATCAGAAGAATACATGTTGAGTTTTTATTTGGGTAGGGAGTGGGGGTTAGAAGATGAAACACAGTCAATGGTTCGAATGTTTAGTCTAGTCTGTCCAGCAAGCTCTGTGCTTAGCAAAATTATATGAAGCTACCCAAAAATCAAAGAAGGGGAAAATGCATACAAAAATCAAAGAAGGGGAAAATGCATACAAAAATCAGCTCTATTACTCACACCCTATACAAAGCCAGTATTAAATATTTTTCCTAAACCCACTACAAATATCAATCAAAACCCAAAACAGGAGACCTTGATACTAGCCAAATTGAATGAAAAAAGGTCAAAGAATATCTGCTTTTGGTGCGATGAGAAATATGTATCTGGTCATAAGTGCAAAGGGAAAGAATCCTCAATTATATCACATTAAGATTGAAGCTGACGATGAATACGAAGTAATGACACTAGATTGTATCCCGAAAACAGAAGAATGTGACAATGAGTGTGCACAAATCCCTGTGCAAGCCATGAATTGGATAGATACATTCTAGACGATGAGAGTTACAGGCCACCATAGAAAGAAAGAGTTGCAATAGGTGCTAGATAGTGACAGCACCCATAACTTTATCGATGCTAACAAAGCATTGAAATTGGATTGCAAGGCGGAGACAATTGACTCTATGTGGATTAAAGTTGCAGATGGGGGGACAACTCAAATGTGATAAAGCAATTAATTAAAAATTTTAATGGAGAATGCAAGGGATTGAATTTGCAGCAGATGTCTTAGTACTACCTCTAAGTGAGAGTGACATGGGCATATAATGGTTCTTTGTGTTAGGACCGGTTGTCTGTGGTTTTCTGAATTTAACAATGCGGTTCACCTATAGGAATAATAAGGTTAAACTAAAGGGTTCAGGTGGGAAAAAATTAAGGGAAATTCAATCTAAGAAGTTAGATAAACCGGTGAAGACTGTAGGAGAAATATATATGTTACATCTCTTCCCTTGTGTTGAAAGTCCTCATGTTTCATTTATGACCCCAGTTCCACACAACCAAGATTCTGATCTTAAAGTTCTTTTACAGTAGTTTGAGGATGTCTTTAGGGAGTTTCAGGGCTTACTTCCTAGTAAAGAGTATTTTGATCATTAGGTACCATTGAAATAATTGACGGATGTAGTCAATCTAAGACCTTACTCTGTGTTATAGAAAAATTTCATAGAAGAGATGGTACAAGAATTGCTGGAACAGGGGATAATCATACCAAGAAGCAGTTTGTTTGCCGCCAAAATTGTACTAGTGAATAAAAAGTATGGAGGCTAACTCAATATGGCAACCACTAAAGATAAATTCCTTATTCTTATTCTTGAATAACTCGTAGATAGCCAAGTGGCACATGAGGTGGATAGAGGATGATGAGATGAGGAAGATGGCAAGAAGAGGATTGACAGCACTACCGAGGTGGGGAGGGATCGGGATGGAGCTGAGGTTGTTACTTGAGGGGACTACTTATATTATGGAAATCATTCTACATGAACCACATACTCATTTGACTAGTGTAATTTCATTTACATTTGCAGACTATCATTTTCATGTCATGTACTGATCAAGTAATATTTAAGTAGTGAGAGCAAGGGCATGTTCAATGCACACACTTCTCTCTTCTTATCATTTATCTTTATTTATAAAATTATGAGGTAGTCTCTTCGAACCTGCTCTTCTTCATTGTTGGCTTCCTGGAATTAGCTTAGATATTTTAGTTGTTTTTATCGGCTTCTCATTACATTGAAAGAATCATACAAGTCCATGCTCAGCTAGCATATCTGAGTTAAACCTGGACATTTTGTTAATACTTGCTAGAATAGTGGTTTCATGTATGACTACTTAACTGGGCCATGTTATTTGTTCCAGGACCATTAATAGCATTCCAGTTGATAACGAAGAAAGGCTCACACAAAGATAATCTATTCAGTGTTCATCTAAACTGATATAGCATAATAACAATTCTAGACAACTCGGATGTATCTAAAAGAAGCGTATGTCTAAAAAAAGGATAATATTCCAAAACACAAATACACAAGATCGAACATTTCTTGAAATTTTGTTCAGATTTTTACAAATTTATCTTGAGTTAATTTCATTACTTACTTAAGTCTACTTTATCTGACACTTGTAAAATGGGTGGTTATAAAACCGACCCGACCAAACCGCTATTTTCCGATCCGTTATTTAGATTTGATTTAAATACAAACTGTTATTTTTCGGTTCGGTCTGATTTTCATTTCTAAACCGACCATTAAGACCGAACTGGACCGTTACAAATATATATTATTATATTTATATATATATATAATATAAATTTGTTTTACATTTACCTATATTTATCTTATATATATATATATATAATATAATTTTGTTTTGCATAATATTTCTTCTAGAATTAAGATTGTTAGTCTGCTCCTATAATGTATTTCTTTTTATTTTGCATAATACTAATATATGCCCAAATAACCATTTGAGCACATATTAGTATTTTCGTAATGTAGTAAACCAGTAAACTAATAATGTATGTATTAAAATTGGCATACTTTTTCACAATAGTATGCCACTATATATGATTTAAGAAGGGTTTTTATGTCTAAAATTATCATATTAAATAGTTTGGTTTAAAATCGTAACCGACCGAATCGGACCGTTTAATTGCGGCCTGGTTCAGTCTGGTCCAATATCCAAACGGTCTGATCCAGATTTGAGATATGAAAAAACCGTTATTAGTGGTCTGGTCTGGTTTGGCCGTTAAAAACCGACTGAACCAACCGTTACTCAACCCTAATTATGAAGTATCCTAGCCCCTGACTTGTTGTCTCGACCTGATTTATTTTAAAATTATTGTTTTATTATAAATTGTTGAAATGTTTATATTATTTTTTATTTTATAAATTTTACTCCAATCCGTATTGGATATTTGGTTCATGTTGTATTTTTCTTGTGGCAAGTACTTAGGTGAATCTTGGGGATGTGTGATGAAGTGCTACCATTATTACATCTTATTAAGATATTTGGACTTCTAACATTATTTTGATATTATTTATTATTAGAGATTTATGATTTTTTCGTATTTATCCTTTTGAATTATTATGGAGATTTTAATATTATTTTAGAATTTTATTGGACCTATATAATTGTTATAATGTGGATTTTTAATGTTCTATATACACATTTATGATATGACAAGTAATTCATTGTCAAAAAGGGAAGGGGTGTCATAAAGTTTGAATAAAAACTTTCTTTAAACTTATTATATATAAAATATAATAGATTATAATATAGTATAATTCAAGATCAAAATTTCTGTCCGTTAACATTTTAATAATTTTTTTTTAAAAATTGACTCGTGAAACCTTAACCCAAATATATTTCGACTTAAGAATTTTGTGTATAATCCAATAAATATTCAATTGACATTTATTTATTTAGATTGCGAAGTTCAGTTAAAATATTTATTTGTGTGATAATTCTAGTTAAATTCCTAGCCTTTTTCAAAGTGGTGTGGAGTTCTGAATCGGTAAATCGAAATACAACAAATAATTTATGAGCTCAACACATATTCCAAAAAATCATAATTTATTGGTATACTCAATAGTATTATCCTACCTTATATATTCAACTAAGGTTTTCACATGTCTCATCATGAGATTTGAGTGTTACAATTTGCACAAAAATGTTTATTATATTATAATTTTGTATCATTGTTGGATGCTAAATTTTTAAAATGTATAATTATAAAAAAATATTTATATTATCAATTATGTGTTTTTTAATTGTCTGATCAAAAGGACCCCTTTGTATAGCTTTTATTTATTTTTACTTCATATGTTATTATTTAAAAATATTATAATATTTATAGTTTCATTATGAAATTTTATTTTATTAAGTATCTAACCAAAAGTAGCTCTTTTGGTTTAAATTTACTTTATTATTTTTTTAAAGGTTTTATAAAAATATTATATTCAAGATTTAATTTTTATTTAATTTTAATAATATATATTTTTAAAAAGCTCGACCATATCTATGAGACTTATTACTTTTATTATTTTCTTTTATTTTTCAAATACACCGGGAGAAAAGTGTCTTCTATTTTTCATACATCAAAATTTTATTATATAAGTATCCAGAGACATTTTATATATGTCTTTTCGTTTAGATGATATTTTTTTTTGAATAAATGAAATCTCATGCGAAATATTGTATTTTAATACAATTAATTTTTGGAATTATTTCTTCAATAAGAAAAGAAGAATATTTATTATTTTAAAAAACTAACAAAAATTTTGTTTTAAATTTTTTGATAAAAAACTAGTATAATACATAATTTATCGTCTGAATATTACAAATACATATTAAACAAATAAGTATCATGTTGAAAATTAAAAAATAATAATAATAAATTGAAAGATACGCATGTTGAGAATGCACATGTCAGCTCTATTTTTTTTAAAAAAATTAAAAAAATAAGAAAATAAATGAAAATAACTAAATAAAAAGTACATATTTCACCCGTACACTTAAAATAACAAAAAAAACTATTTAAAAAAAGGTAACAAAAAAATTAAAAATAAATTTAATATTTTTATCATTTTTCCGAAATACACGGGCAAGTAGACCAAGCAGTGAAAGTGTCAAACCATATGATACCATAATCATATAATCTCCTCAACGCTGTCTCGGTATCTCCCTTANTAATCATATAATCTCCTCAACGCTGCACTCCCAACCCTAGTTCCATAGAAACAACTGGTATGCATTACACACTCATATATATTTGTTTTGTTGATTAGTTTATTTTGTGCTAATAAGTGCTTTCATGTGCTTAATTATTATTTGCATGTCAATTCTAACGTAATTAGCAACTGTAAATTTGCTAAATCCGATATAAATATACGATTCACTTTACATGAGTTTTGACTATATAAGAAATGGGAGTTTAATTATCAGGTGAGTTCTGTCTATATTTAGTTCGGTATTTACTTCGATAGTTCTTGATCAGTGTGTATGTAAATGACAAGGCTTTACAATGATATGGTATCTTCTTTACAATTATTTTAATAACTTCCTTAATCTTGCTTGATTATGAATTTCTCCTTATTTGAAGTAATTGAGATTTTAAATATATGCAGGAAGCCAAAATGCATACAGAATGCCTTAGTATACTTCTTTCTGTTAAGCTTTGGAAGCTTAGCTAATAAACTTCATTATGATTAATTCATCATTATACTTTTCAATTTTATTTCCGATTCTATGAAAACTTGATTATTTTTTGGGCGAGTTTCATTTATACCCGTATGAAATCCTTTGATCTGTTAGATGCAATTCCCTTGAAATGAATACCCTATTCTTCAAAGCTCGAGGCTTTGTAATTGCTTTGGTTACATATTAATTATTTTGGATTATATAAGTTTGACTATTGAGTTTTATATGTTTTACGGATATAGAACTTTCTAAAAAATAAAATTTGAGCCTATTGAATACACTATCAAATAAATTTTGTATCCGTAAATTAAATGACCCAATGCCTTGAAATAATTTTTTTATACTTTTTATCATTATCCTTTCTCAGAAGTCATAACAAAACAGTTGATTCTCCTTCTCTCTATATATACTGCACAGACAGGAGGAAAAATTATTATTAAAACGACAGAGTGATAAAATGATCTTTATATAGAAAGAACATGTAGAATATGTTACTGTGCACAAAATTAATTTAGTTAGGAAATGTTAAAGAACATTTGACATTTATGGTGAGAGAGGAAGTAATTTTTATATGTTTTTCTAATACTATATATATATATATACAACCTGTGCTTTAAACGAACATTGAACTAGTACACCATGTTACTGAGACTAAGGTGTGAGGTACGGGTGTTGGACATGGGTGCGGGTCCAAGTGTGTCAGATCATTAATTTTAAAAATTAGGATCATTGGATGTGGATCCTCAATTTGGACAGAGTAGAGGGTCTCTTTGCATATAATTATGCTTAAACCTTAACATAAGGGAAAATTTTCATGTTCTTAATAAATTTTACATTGTAAAAAGTAATGTCCTCTTCCAATAAAACTTATACACGTGATTTAATATATCACATCCATAGTAAAGAATATAATAATGACATAAAAAAAGTCATCGATGGACCTTATTCTCTACAAACAAGTTGTTATAATAACTTTTATATAATTTTGAACTTATATTGTTGCAAGATGAAGTGTAAAGATCCAACTCTGATCTTATACTCACGCTTATGTCATGCCCGGTCAAGACGGTTACAAGGGCAAAATTTGAGAATCTGGATAACAGAGCTAGTACATTTAACCCTGAGAGTGATTCTATCATTTAAAATTTATTTAATAAATAATATTTCCTATGTCCCAAATTAAACGTCCTATTTTTTTTTAAGTTTTTTATGCATTTTCACGCAAATAAAAAATATACTTGTATATATTATTTTCTCATTTTTTTTGTTTTGTATTAAAGTTTGAAGATCTTACTTTTATAAGAATTAGTTCCATGTTGTCCGAAGCCGATGCCGCATAATGTTAGGGAGCTAGGCGATAATAGTTGCTCCGCATCCCAAAGCGCTGCCCTCCTAGGCGCACAACACTAAGTAATCCAAGCCATCCCACATTACTGACTAAAGGTGAATAATCATATTTCTTAGATGCACACTAAGTTTTAAGATTCTATATATATTGAATTACTTAATTAGATTAATAAAAGTCACATAATTATTTCAAAGGTGTAATTAAAACAAGAAACACATGTATAATTAATTACTCTATCAATATTTTGTGACCTGTTGGCTAACATGATGTAGAAATTAACATCTTTAAACCTTCATATGCCGAAACCTAAACAGAGTGAAATCATATGTCTATTTTAAATATGTAGCCACTTTTCTCTTTGAAGATTTATCTATATTACTACTTTATGCTTTCCTCTTTCATATTTATGTTCACTAGTGTTATGTATGTAGGATCCAGTTCCAAAATTCTAATCCATGGAGAGTCTAGATACTCTGTTACTGCCATGTGACAGCAATGGGGAGTGCATGATGTGCTAGAAGGAAACATGGGGGGAGGAGAGTCTGACATGCAACACATGTACTCCCTGGCATCTCCCCTGTCTTGGGACTGCCATGCCTGCTCATACATCTTATTGGGACTATCCAGACTGCTCTTCCCTCCCCAACCAACCCATCTCTGCACAATCTCACATTACTCCTGCGGTTGATCCATCTGAGCATGAGAAGGAAAAATCACAACACCTCTTCACCCTACCCAATTTTATGGAAGATGATGTGGTGAACAATAATCAAGTTCTTGAGCTTTTTGAGGAAAGTCTCAAGTGTTCCTTCTGCATGCAGATTCCTCAGAGTCCTGTCACGGTTACGTTTCTATCTTTACTTAAAAATTCCTTTTTGTATTTGCTAAATAGTAGGATATATAGAAGAAATAATTATGCGCGTGTATTTTCACTGAATTCGAACATTAGCTCTAAATCACGGCACAATGTCTTATTGAGACTTGAACAGTAAACTATTACCTGGGGGGGGGGGCTACACAAGGG
>QRFB01016980.1:7443-21597 GCA_008931105.1 Oenanthe javanica | reverse complement strand
TAAGCACGGTGTGTGCAATGGCAACCTTAAATTTTAGTTTGATGACTCTCCGACAACCACCGGGGTTAACCGGAATTATAAACCGGCAAAAACCCATTACACTTCAACCCCAGAAAAGGCAGTTAACACTCCCCTTAGCCACAAATTCACCACAACCGGTTGAACAAAATCCCATCATTGAGCTCGAGTTCATAGGGGTACGTAGCTACATACATATATGATATATGTAACTTATAACTACTCATATCTTTTAGTTTAATCAACTTTCTTGATGTGATAAAAAAAAATCAACTTTCTTGATCATGTAGTATGTATTTAATATGTGTATAATAATGTTATATGAATGAATAGCCAAAAGCAGGAGGAGATGGTAAATATCCAGTGGATAATGTGACAGAATTGAGTGGAGAGAAAGTTCTGAGGAGCATTATGGAAGATAACAAGCTTGAGCTTTATGCTGCTTATGTATGTCTTCCTACATCTTTCACTGCTTAACTATAACTGCATTTTTGCAGAGTAACTTTCTATTTACATAAGCATGACATTGGCATGCATGTGTTAAGCATTACTCGTAATACCTTGAGGTTTTAGCAGATTTGTTAACCTGGTTATCAGAGTTGTTTTGATCCAACGGTCTCATGTTCGACTGTGAAATAGGAGGTTTTAGTAGACGAGTCATGGGAGTAGTGCTTTAATTGAAAGTGTATTTCTGTGAAAGCACTTAATCGAGAAATTAGCCCTTTATTTCACCTGGAAAAAGGAGTTAAAAATATATCTATTGAAGAAGCTAAGGCCTCATAATGTGTTGAAGTTCTCTCTCTTATATTGAAAAAATTTGTTGTCAACATTTTGTATAGAATTCTCAACTGGATTTGTGGGTCTTTAGTCAAAGTTTCTTTGGGGCACATTATGCTGATCAGTTAGGGGATAATGTCTAGAAGAATCTTTGTGAATGCTTTTCAGGGTATTAGTTTATTGAATTGGGCAGGGGTCATTCATTCTTTTCATTTCTTATAAGCTGAATTCAATTTCTTGTTATTGGCTCTTTAAAGGGAAAGCTGATGAATTGTGGTGGGGGTGGAAGTTGCGGAACATGCATTGTAGAGGTAACATCTGAAAGTCATCTTTTCATACTAGTGATACAATCATACAAGTAATAAGTGTGTAGACTGCATAGTTATGCAGAAGATATTAAACACTAGAAATATATGTTTGGTTTTACTTTTGTGTGATTAATAAACATAATGTTATTTTTTAAAAAGTTACAGTACAGGGTGGCCGTGTAGAGACTAAGACCTAATTTGTTACAGATTGGGATATGAATTAGTTAAATTTTGTGCATTGGGTCTTGACACACAATTGAATTACAATTATGAAACCATATATTATTATATTTGCCAACATATCAAAAATTGATAGTGATAAGCAACAGTTGAAGCCAAGAGAAAGTATTCAGTCATGCAATTCCAAGCTTCTTAATGACTATGCCTGCAACTAAGACACGTAATTTGAGCATCAAAACGACTAAACTCTAATAGACACTACATGGATATTAAAAAACTGCACCATCAAACACATTTCTCTTCAATTTGCAAAAGAAAACTTGTGGTTATATCCTACCTTAATCTCCTAGCCTTAAATATATACATAACTTCAGGGATTCTCTTTGCAGTGATACCATATGCAACTAACATTGGAGACTCTTAATTCTCCAGTACCAACTATAGATAGCTAGTTTTATTGCTTGACAATGTAGGACTCTCAAGCCTCATAGACAGACATGAGCTTTTTCTCAAACCTCTTACAAAGTTCAGCCATTTAGTTGTGTATTTCGAGTTAATGAATTATAACCTCGATATAAACTAACTCCCTTTTAGCATGCAGTTTTACCATTAGAAAGTTTATTATGGAACAGTGGTTGACTGATTGTTTTATATCGTTCAACTAAGCAAAACATCAAACTAATAATATGTTGTCATGACAATAAATGTTAATCTCTGTCTTGATTTGTTTGTTTGATTTAGTCAAGTAGTAGAAATGGGAATGAAGTAATATACAAAATTCAAAAGGCTCTTCACTTGACCTTTAATACCAGTGCATACTTTCTCCCTCTCTCCTTGAAAAAGAGTAGCATTTTCTTCTTAATTTACACAAAATTAGTACATGGTGAAGAAATATGCATAAAATGTTCACCTCTCTGTAGATAGTAATTTTGTACTCATTCTTCTCCCTGTGTAGGTTATTGAGGGAAAGGATCTTTTGAGTGAAAGAACAAATGCAGAACTGAAGTATCTGAAGAAGGCATGTCACATTTCATCATCCTCTCTCATGCATTCCTAAATTAATATCATTTTCGTTTTAATTTTTGCACTTGTTTTTTATGTTACTACATGAATGTGTAATACATGCATTAGGGAATTAGGATCTAATGATATTCGGTTTAAGGATATTGTCGGAGAAGAATAGCACAGTAGACGAAATGGTAGGGAATTTAGTGATGCTAAATGTTTAGCAATCTATTCTTAAATTCAGATAAGTTTTATATAGACGAACTATTGCCTAAAAAAAGTTCCCTACAGTAAATTACAATAGTTATTTTAACAATTATAATAAACCATAGGATGGTAATGGTAGATTATAAGCTACTTCTAGGGTCTACTTCATTCATAATTACGTTATCATATATGTTTTTAAAATAAATAATGTTTGAAGGTGGTAGTATGTTTTCTCTCCTTCCTTTTAATTTGGGCAACCAAATTAATAACATACTTCACTATACTATTTCAAGTGATCTACATTCAAGATAGATGTTCTCATGTTCCTATATCTTTTAAAACTAGGATTGTGACATAACTGACAAACTCAAATTATCTTGTTTACTTTGTGCTTACAACTTTCAGCACATAGTTTGAAGCTTATCTCGAAAGAATTGACAGCTAAGAAGTTACTTATTATTCTTGTTTTCTGATGATTAGAAACCAGAGTCGTGGAGATTGGCTTGTCAAACTATTGTTGGAAATAAAGAAAATTCTGGAAAGGTGCGTTATGATAGAATATGTTCTCTTCTGTTCAAATCATGCTTATGAACTTTTTGAATATAAGGCTTATATTTACTTTTGTACACTAGTTAACAAATCTTACTTTGCAAAAAAAAAAGTTAACAAATATGAGTTGAAGATATTTTATGAAATCCTTGAGTGCTCACATAAACACAATTAAAATGGCCACTAGAACATTTAGCAACAAAAAAAACGGCCACCGGAACATTTTAGCACACAGAAGTAGTGCACATATTTATGGATGATTTTTTGATGGTATTTTTCTTCTCTTTATCTCCATTATGGTGCTGAAAAGCAGTTTACGACAACTTTTGAAGTGAGTATCCTAAAAATGATAAATTTTGAATAATATTTTCACACATGTAAAACACAGAGCTGAATTCGTCTAATAAGAAGCATCAGATTTGTACATCTGTAGCATTTCATACCAATTTAATGTTCTTATTACTGCTGGTAACAGGTAGTGATTCAAAGGTTGCCTCAATGGAAGAAGTGAATCGAAATGTCGGTATCCGTCATGGTACCTGCTTTTGTTCGAGGAGGTTACCGATTATATTACAAATTTAATTGTAGATAAAGAGATAATGTCTGAATCATTATGTTAGGCATGATAATTACTTTGTATACATCAAGGGAGGTGAGGCTCTAGTCTTGTGAACTTTGAAGGGTTAGTTTGGCAATGTAGTGGCTAACTAATACAACTTGTGATTGAAAGTGATGAACAATATTGGAAATTGGTTGGTTAAATTTGAGTTTGTATTACTTTTTTGTTTGGTTAATTACTTAAATATGAGTTTGTATTAATTGTTTTAAATCAAGTTGGAGGCTAATGTTATCTTTGATTATAAAATTGATATCTGATTTTTCAGCCAAGTTCTTGGTATTATTTTTCTCAAATTTTACAAAAATGGATTTTTTTTAGGAAAGCTATAATGGGTCTGTTTGGCTACCCGCTACTTATGGAAATAAGGGCTTATTTCCGGAAAAAAGTAGGGATGTATGTACTTTTCAGAAATAAGTCCTTATTTCCAGAAAAAAGTAAGTTCATATTTGGTTTTAAAATTCTAAAACAAATATTTATCTTTAAAAAAAAATGAAAATATGTAAAAATAAATATAAAATAAGCTACTTATTTTAAGTTTATGGAACCCCAAACACCCACTATATCTTGTGATCAAACAGTATTTTGATTGGAAAATTCCTTTGAATGCTTGGGAAAACAATGTATCTTCTATTAAAAATTTAACTAATTAATTTTAGTGCTCCGTTACATTATTGTTAATGATTCAATTAAGCAACCTATTTAAAGTTAACATAAAATTTATTCTTGTGAACGACACTGTTAATTATATCTTTTTACAATATATATTTCATAATTTTCAAATTCAATCGGTTTATTTTTGCTAATTTATAAATAATACCTAATGTTATCAAGTCAGGTCATACTTTGCTGAACTGACCATAACACACACAATAACAAGCGCATACCATTTTCCAACATAACAAGGAGATTCAGTGACAGGTTCGCATACAGTATTAAATAACACATTAAACATATACTCCCTTTGTCCCGTATTAAGTGCTGTTTTAGAATGAAGGTGTTGTTCCAAAATAAGTGATGTTCTCTTCTTTTCACAAATAGTTTTTTATTGAATTCTAATTTTACCCCTATTAATGGGCATTTACTTCTTCATGCAACTTGTTAGTATTCCGTGAACAGCTAATCTTTCAAACACATGTTAGGAGTGCTGTCATACATAAGTGTAGATATATAAAATAAAAATATTGAAAAATTAATTTTAATAAAAATACCCGAGTACTACTACTTTATAAAGACAACAAATTTAATTTTTTTTTCAAACAAGCAANAAAAGTGTAATCAGGACAAAAGATTATTTTTAAAAACAATGAGAAAAAAAACAAGTTAATTTTTGTTATGAAAATCGATTTATAAAATTAATTACAATTTTATTAATATAAAGGCAGACGTAAAATTGATTTTCTTGTTATTTTATTTAAATAAAGACAAAAGTAAATTTATTTTATTTATTAATTGAGTCCTCATTAAAAATATAAATATAAATATAAATTTATTCTTAATTGTTAGTTGAGTTAATATTTTTTATTGTTTAAATTTCTTTGGAGGTGAATTTTTAAAAATCCATTTTTTTCACTTTTTTTAATTACACATGGTTTTTTTTTTTTAAAGTTTTTTCTTGTAATAGTAAAATGAAATCTCATCTAAATATATATGGAACGTTTGTGTGCTCTTGTGTATAAAACGTCGATGTATTATTAGTGGTATAGTACTCTCCTGAGCATGATTATTGGTGCGTTTGATTAATTAATGTATGTTTGACTGGCTATAAAAATCTATCTAATGAGGGTAGTTTTGTAAACATGTACACATATTTATTTCAATAAATGTTAATATTGGTCTGTGTGCAAGCTTCTAAAACAACACTTAATATGGGACAGAGGGAGTAGTAATCTAGTATCTTTCAAATCATGATTGGAAATAACATGTTATTTATTATGTTCAAAACTTCCTGTATTTGATTTTGATACTGTTTTTCACATCACCAAGGCGCTATGGCAAGTTGTTCTTATAGTCATTTATAACATTCTTGCATCTACAATTATATATATATTTGGCAGGTCCAAAATGCATTTAAAAAGTACAAGCAGAGCTCCAACCAACCTGTACATACATAACAAAGAACTGCATGCACTTATAATCTACTTTGAACGCAAATTCACAATTTGCTATCCACGGAAATAGGAGGACAGCAGAAGCTATACTGTATTGTTGTATGCATGATGAACTAGCTTGAAAGAGGCTGAGCACCACCGGATGAGGAACCTCCAACTTCACCCTTCAGTTTGTAGCTTGAAGACCCAGATTCTGCTACATCACCAATGTCCAAAGTGTCTGGAAGATTTTCAGAATAATCTACTGTATATAGCTGTGTGAAGTAAACCAATTAGTAATATCCAGATCAATTCTTACTTACCTTTTTTAAGGTTATATACAGATCACTCAATGGTATTATGGTAAATATACATTAAAACTTGCATCTCATTTACCATGTGCACTAGAGGGGGGTAGCACATACATATTATATTTGCATATTATACAATTGGGAACCTAAAATTGATGCCATTGTGATTGGTAGAAAAGCACATTTCTGCAGTTCTGCTTCTATATTATATTTGCATAGCAAAAGATTTACAATTATCATGACAAAAAAGACGGAAAATATATTCTGTTTTCAATATATAATGCATTCAGATAATGATAATGCAAATAACTGATAAAACATACAACCAGGTGAATATACATAAAACTTGCTAATAATTTTTAAAAAATGACAGATTATTTAACAAGGGGAGGAATATTCAAAACTACATAGGCTTGGAAAGGTATTTTTCTGCTGCCGTCACAGAAGTTGAATGTTCAAGAACAGAGAGGGGTACCATAAACTGCTCTAAAGAAGAGCATGCAAAGTATAATCATTTCTGCAGCTACCATAGGTCTGACACTCTGACTCGGTCAAATCACATTCAAAAGTGAAAAAAAATGGTGCAGTGTGTATGTGTGTGGGAGTGAACCATGAAGCACTACAGCTTCAGCAGACACCAAAAGAGTTCCAGGAATAACTTGTAAGGAAAGAGAGAAGGTAGGTTATGAAGAAAAATCTGGGAAGATAATTTGTCCCAGTTCTACAATGAAATTAGGTGACAGCCTTTGCAGATTTTTTAGTTTAGTTAGCAGCTTTATGCCAATATCGAGTAGCAACTGTCTGGATCAGGTAGGGATTCTCAGGATCAAGAATTTAGGAGAAAACGTTAGAAAGATCAGAGCAACTCCATCAAACTCTTTCTTTTTTGCTAGTAGTGTTTGTTGAATTCTACTCCCTTGTCCATTTCATCGGACCATGTCAAACATAAAAAATTCCAGGTTCTTTCCCCCACCGTATTATTCCCTAATTTATATCAAATGCTTCATGTTTTCATTAATCAAGACACATAACATATAAACACAAACTACAAAGGTGGTTAGCACCAGAGATATCAGAAAAATATTGCTAACAAAATATATAATACAGGGATCATAAAGAAGAGTAAATTTTTTGAGTCGGGGGTAAACAATTCATATAGAGTTTAAATAAATAGAATCACAAATTACCTCAAGTTGATTCAGCATGTCAACTGTGGCATCCAGATCACCTTTGTTTATTAGATAGACATCAGACAGAGAATCATCAGATACACCAGGAAACGTCATCTGGAGGTATGTCAAATCCATATCACTTTCATCGTCCAACTTCTGCTTCTCTGTCATATCATCAGGGTAGAGTGAGGATGAGCCATAAGTTCCATAAACACTTTGTCCCTTCAACTTAAAATCCTCAGAGACAGTACCATAGACATTGTAGCTTTGAGGAGCCTTTTGGTATTGGGTATATGTTGTCGCACTCGCAGGTTGTGGCCCCTCATCTCCACTCTTGGAAGCATTTATTGTCATCTCAAAATCCTTGTTTCCATCAGAGATCCCTCTTCTGGAGAGGGGAACGTATGATGCTGCATATGGATTCAAAGAAGATGTTCCTCCCTTCATTGCCTCAGGTTATTAACAGATCACTGGAAATGGATTACAATTAATAAGTATGGCTTAGAAGTTGTAATATGTTTAAAAAATCAGGAAAGTTTCCATATCAAGAGCCCAGTCCCGAATATTAACTTGGAATTGATCTGAATCTGCTAAGATATTCTAACTGGGACATCAAAAAATATATAGATATATAGATTAATAAGTGTCCAATACAATTGGAATACTGAAAACAACTACAATGGACAAGCACATTATTGATTGGTATCTTCATAGTTAAATTTAATTGAAGCAATACTGCATTTGGATGTGCCTCAAATTTTTACTCAACAAAGACAACATAATTTGCTCTCTAAGTCTCTATGGTCCAAATTTAGTAAGCAGACATTTCTAAAAATTTAACACAGTAGAACCCTAAAATAAGTTTTATAGTTGTGAGGAAGGTCATTTAATCCATTCACATCCTACCAAGATTGATTTAGAATTTCTAACCTAGTTGGTCCAAATAACCGTAGTCAAACAAACAAGAAATGTTCGGTTAAAAACACGATTCGTCGCGAATTAAATAAAATAAATACATAAACATACAACAAATTGATACACATATTTTAACGCACTCCAATTGGGACATTCATATTTAACACAACTAGAAAATTTTGAACAGTCTAGATTACATTCCGAAGTGCCTCAACTATAGCTCAATAGGCCCCAAATTGCTCTTAAATTAGTGACAGGATTTCATTTAAATGAAAAGNCCTCAACTATAGCTCAATAGGCCCCAAATTGCTCTTAAATTAGTGACAGGATTTCATTTAAATGTGAAAAACTAAAATTTACATTACTGTTGGCTATATATAAGATTTACTACGTGTAATAAACATTTCCCAAAACAACAAATCCTACTAGCTACACATGGCCATAGTTTCAGTAAGCCACATAGAAATCTGGTACACAATCAAACTGCTAGAATAAAATTTCAATTCAAGAGTTTACTCTAGTCGTCCGAAGATAGATCATTACAGGATCGGTAACCTGTGTTATCCAAAACAGACTGGCTAAACCAATTAAGGCATCCAAATGAAAAAAACACGAGTACAAATAAATACAATACAATATGATCAACAAAACAAATTCATGCACCAGAAAATCCAGTACAACTAATTACGAATATCCAAACCGAATGAATTAAATCAAAACCGCATCCTAACAATCGCATATCAAATTAAGCCAGCCCCCGTAAAATTTCATTCATCAAACATTACAAACCCTAGGGTAAATATTTCATCAAAATATCTACAAAATTATCCAAATCAACACAGTATAAACAACAATAACATTCAAATCAAAAAAATTAAATTACACCTCATTTTATTAAGATGATACACACATGCATAATCATACATAATTGATCGAATCAAGACAGTATACAATGAGATCAAAACAATATAAATTATTATATATAATAATATACGAAAAATCGTAAATGAAATGAGATCGAAACTGACAAGAATAGAGAGAGATTGATGAGCTCCGGAACCCTAGATTTGACGATTGCCTAAGGAAGAAGCTCCTCTCCTCTCCTCCTCTCCTCTCCAACCAACAAATTATATAATATATTTGTGTGTGTATTTATACTTTTAATTTTAATTATTATATGCACTATTGACCGTGGAGGAAATTTACCCAGCGTTCTGTTTGCAAGTTTGTTTTCCACGTCAGCAACTTATGAGAGCTCGGTGCAGGTGCTCACAGATGTCCACAAATAATATGGCAAGTAATGGAAGGTTGTTATAATGACATGACCGACATGATCATGGTTTTAAACCAATTTGAATTGTTTGTTAAGTTGGTTTGGGACGATTCGGTTCGAATTTAAGTCGGTTGTTGTTGAATTTGAATTCGTAATGTTATTAAATTTGAATTCGGATAAAAAAATATGTTTGATAATATTATTAAACACTGTTCAATTTAATAAGGAATTGCTCGAATGTGAGTTCGAGTTTGATAATAAAAAATTTGGTTTGTTAATAAGTATAATATTATTCAATATTATTCAATTCATTAAGAAATTGTTCTAATCGAGTTTAATAACAATAAGTTTGGTTTGCTAATAAGTATAGGTATAAAAAATTGAATTATTCAGTAAATATTCAAAATCTATTCCGTTCAAACTCGGTTTAATATATTATCGAACTCTCAAATAAAAAAATATGTTCGATAATTGTTTAATTTTATAAAAATTTGTTTGAGTTTTGATTAAAAAAAACTGTTAGAGCTCAATCAGGGCGGAGCCACCTTTGCGCCAAGTGTGCTCCGGCCCACCCTGAAATTTAATGCAGTAGACTACTAGTATAGATGTCTGAAATTTATTGTAATAATGTACGCGTTATGAACTGCAATATTACAATAAAATAAATATCTTGGTTTATTATTTTAAACTCCGTTTGGGAGTGCTGTTGAAAACTGCTGTGATGTGAGAAAAGGGACTGCTAGAAAAAGGACTGTCAGGAAAATTAAATGACTGTTTGATAATTTTTTTTGATTTATGCATATTTTGAAATATAATATATAAAAATAATGTTTTTGGGAAGGTTCGATGATTAAACTGATAGCTACTTTCTGCAAAAGTTGAAAACAGTTTTTTCCAAAAGTATGGCGGGACATGTTTTTGCTACACAGCAGCTTTTAGACTAAAAGCGTTTTTTCACACAGCAGTTTTTATAATTTACCAAAACACATTTCTGACACCTTTTCAGCAAAAAACTGTTGTAACTGTCTGCAACAGCAATACCAAACGGAGCATTAGTGTTACTTTATTATATTAGATAAATTAAGTTTGAATTATCCTCATCTATTATGTTTAGTTTTGACTTGTGACTTCATTTTATGGGTTTTTATTATATTTATCTATTTAATAAATACAATTACACAATTCATGACTTATATCACACATATAGCCATATAGGTACTACTATTTGGCAAATTCTTCTTCAATTTTATTCATAATTTTCATTGAATTTAAGACATAAACAAAATAAGAAATTATATTAATTTGTTTGTAAGAACAATTTTTATTTTCACTAAATTGTTATATTGTAGTGGAATCAAATTTTAGTTTATTTTTTTGATAAAAAATAGTTTATTTTAGCCCACCCTCACTTTAAATTCTAGCTCCGCCACTGAGCTCAACTAGTTGAATTTGTTTACGGCCTTAAATATAATAAATGTTTTACATTTTACTATCAATATTGGACGAATAAACTCGTAGATTGTTCNGGCCTTAAATATAATAAATGTTTTACATTTTACTATCAATATTGGACGAATAAACTCGTAGATTAATATTAATATAAATAGATTGTTCATTTATATTATTAACCTCTCGATTATTTTTAAAATTTCAGCTATTCTTAAGATTTTGATGATAAAATTGGTTGTTGAAGCAGAGTCTATTTTACAATTCCGCGCCAACCAAATTAGAATCTAAATTTCAGCCAGTAATTTAGGAATGTAGCATGGTTCAAGTAAAGGAAGTTGAACAATACGTGATCTTTGTCCTTTGCTTTTTAACCTTATAATAATTGCCAACCTTAATCTATAATTATATCAGATCATCTTCCATGCATGATGCTTGTGGGATAGGATCGGAGAGGGGTTAAACTATGGCTAGTTCCTCCTCGGAAGAGGATCTGAAATCCTTAAAAACGACGACAAAATCGTCATCACAACAACAACAGCAACCTAATCAACCGGATCAGCAACTATCATCAGGATATCCTTTTCCCCCACAATATCAAAACTACCAGCAGCCTCCACCTTATCAAGGCAGCTATCCTGGTGGCAACAATTATCAATATGCTGCACAACCACCGCCACCACCTGGATACTATAACACCAACCCCCATAGCTTTGTAGTAATAGGACCTCCTCAAAGAAGCCAGGCCTACAAATTGGCTCGTGTATTTCTTGTAATGATGATAGTACTTTTTTTAGGAATGTCAGTCATGAGTTTCTTAACTTGGCTTATCTATGGCTCAGATATCCCTGTATTTCATGCTGAATCATTAGAAATGACAATTTTTGACATGAATAAAATGGCCCTCAACACGACATGGAGCGCGAATGTGAGTGTTAAAAATCCAAGCCATAAGTACGAAGTTTCATATGATTATGTGGAAGCTACATTGATTTATGATGACCATCTTCTGGACACAAATTATGTTAATCCATTTATATTGGGGAAGAAAGAAAGGAAAAGTTTCAGCTCCAGTTTTCAAACTCCGAACGCGAATCAGAAAAACATTGTAGGAGCTACATGGGAAAAGGATGTAGAGGAAGAACGACGAGAAAGAGGATCTCTTTCTTTTGATATGAGAATTGTTGTGAATGTTGTATTTAGGAGTGATGATCATCATCGGACTCTACGCCGAACCCTAAAAGTTTTGTGTGGAGATTTAAAGGTTGTGTTTCCATCTCCCGTTGATACACTTGGGAAATTTAACGATGGATACAAAGAATGTTTGATATTGAGTACCTGAAATTTAATGTGATATTCAGTACCTGAAATTTAACGATCGATACCAGTACTGCTCGTTCTTTTTTTATTTCTCATTTTCACGCATGAAGAGCTTGAATTTTGACCATACACACACACACACACACACACACACACACACACACACACACACACGCAGGTCGCAGGTAAATGCGATCATTTCCCAAGTTAATTTATAATTGCATACGTACTTTTCAGTTTGATGCACGACAACACACTTAGTTATTGAAAATAACTTGAATACTGTATGATGCAATCGTTATTTATTTCTCAAAGTTGACTAAGCATTTGTCATGGATTATATGCTCTATGATTCCGCAATTTGTTCGTGGATAGTAAAACATGTTAGTGGATAGTAAAAAAGAGGGCTACAGGCGACAGGTAAATTCAAGTTTACACCGAAAGTGCCTGGCTTTAAATTTTCAGAACTTGTACATACATCAAGGTTAAGCTATCATGGGCAGTGCTCAGAAAGCAGCAAATCTTTGCTATTTCATGTAGATCTGCTCTGCCCAAGTCAGTACAACAAAACTCTTTTCTCATCCCTGAGATATAACAAGCAAAGAATATAATAAAGAAATTGCAGAGGAAAGAACCACCCCAGAAGAGCTGATGATATAAGCTTTCAGAAATGTAATCATATTCACATGTATCCAAGAGACCAAGACTATACAGTATTGTTTAAGCTAATTTCTTCATCATATCAGATAAAAGGTAAAGAGGGTAAATAATAACAGATGAAGGCAACCAGGCTCAGAGGAACACTATACAAGCATACATGCCCACTAGCAGATGTGCAGTACTACCGTCTCAATATGAAAAACCTGCAGCTTTAAAAGAAATGAAACTAGTGATAGGATTTGTTATTTATATACCCAGAATGCCTTAATAATAGAACTGGTTAGTTGAGAATTTGGCCCGGGTTAAAGCGCTGCTGCTATCAATCTGACATCTTAAACCAGTCGTCTTTCAAACTCATTTTTGAACCTAAAGGCATGACAAAGATGCAAAGTGATCATTGATTGGCAAAACTCCGAAGCAACTCTCTATATATTTATATGAACTCCTCAGGTCATAATAGCAAGCCAAAGCTAGACTAATTTCATTTCATATAACCTCTCATTTCAAATTCATTGATCGCTCAGGGAATAGGAGGCTTTTACTGCATCCACAGCCATAATAGCAGACCTAGCCACCTGAGCAGCCAAATCTGCTCTTAAAAACAATTTCTGAGCTTTATACCTCTTGAACCTTGCAATACTAGACGCTTTCTTGGCTGCACCTGATGCTTCCCGCACTCCGAACTCATCGAGATCTTGCACACCTAACTGCATATTCTGCCNCATATTCTGTTGCTGCACACCATTTCTCTTCCCCAGTGCTCCCTGGCTGTATGAAGGTCGTACATGTAGATTACTATGGGGCATTAATGCTCCAATCTTCTTTGACTTGTCCTTGCAAGGCTTGGGGTAATTATCCAAGTCAGATGCATCATTGTTCAATGAAACATATTCAGGACTACCAGCATCACTCCGCAAGTAAATCTTTGATGTTTGAAGCATCGAAAAATTATCTGAATTTTCAGGACTAATGTCAGGATATGTAGCCTTTTCATCTGCGACTGTAAATGAGTTGAGCCTTCTCCCTGCACGTGCAAAAGGATATAAACAAACGATAGACATGGCACCTATGATGCTCATAAATGACCAATTATAAAACAACACCACTAGATAAGAGTGTAGAATAACTTTACCAGAAGTATGAACACGATCTTGATCTCCTACGACAGCATGGCCAGAAACACGAAATTTCTTCTGTGATCTAGGCTTTGAACCCTTATTAGGCACTTCCAGACCACGTGGCTTTAGACAGAAAGCAAACATGATTGGTTTCTCCACAGGTGGTGCTTTCCTCTTGCCTCCACAGGA
>QRFB01016979.1:0-21597 GCA_008931105.1 Oenanthe javanica | reverse complement strand
TATGTTCCGAAGAATTCGAGAGAGTTGGATGGAAAGAATCGGAAAAAAGGAGGTAGCTTTTTTTGTGTTTTGTTTACGTGTTGATAGTTCGATATTGTTGTGGAATGTTCTGTTTTGTTTTTGTGGATATTTTTTTATGGTTTAATAATGCTGTGAATTGCAGTGGTTAAACGTAGCAAAAAGAAGCCTGCTGAGATAATTGACTTGAAATTTAGTGAGTTGGACTTTTTGAGTACGATTATTACTCAAGATGAGTATAGTGTGTCGAAAGTAGGTTCTGGTTCAAAAGATAATGGTTTGGGGAGTGAAGTTAGGATTGGTGAAATGAATGATCAATTTGCAGCATTGGAAATGTCTTCTGATCATGCAACTAGTAGTTCAAAAAGTATATTTGAAGAGCCAAAACAGGGAAAGGGTTTCGTTGACATGATTGATAATCTTAGTATATCAGACGCATCTGATAGCCTTTGTCAAGGTGGACCTGGTGTGAATGTAATAGAAGCCAAGAAGGTTGCTCATAGTGGAAATGCAGCTGAGGGCATGCTCAAGCCTTCTTTGAAATCTATTAGTTCTAAGAATGTTACACGGTCTGTTACATGGGCTGATGAGGGGAATGCTGGCAATAGAAGGCTTTCCAATACAAAACAGGATTCCGAGGGCCTTAATCAAACAAATACGGAAGAACACGATTCGTTAATNGGTCTGTTACATGGGCTGATGAGGAGAATGCTGGCAATAGAAGGCTTTCCAATACAAAACAGGATTCCGAGGACCTTAATCAAACAAATATGGAAGAACACGATTCGTTAAGATTAGCATCAGCAGAAGCTTGTGCACTAGCACTGAGCCAAGCAGCGGAAGCTGTTGCATCCGGAGATTCTGATGTCCCTGATGCAGGTATTGAACATTGTTATTGACATTTTGTTTAATTAGAATTTGTTCTTGTGATCCCGTTTAGGTTTCTATCTTTGTTTTCTTCTCTTGAGATTTTGCCCATTAACTTTTTATTGCATGTATTATCTAGTTTCTGAAGCAGGAATAATTGTAATGCCACCACCAGTGAATGAGGAACCTATGGATACAGATGCGGATATGGACTTGGAACCCACTGCTATAAAGTGGCCAAAGAAACAGGGCATTACAGCTTCTGATTTTTTTGATAACTCTGATGATTCTTGGTATGATGATGCTCCAGAAGGATTCAGTTTAAATGTAAGTTTATTCTTCTTTTTGTGGACTTGTTCTAGCATTCGTTAAATAGTTTATTATCATTGTTGTGACTTCCGTATTCGATTCCTTTAGTTGTCACCATTTGCATCAATTTATACGACGCTCTTTTCGTGGTTGTCATCATCTTCTCTGGCGTATATATATGGGCGGGATGGAAGTTCCCATGAAGAGTATCTCTCTGTTAATGGAAGGGAATACCCCCGCAAAGTAATAGCGATGGATAAACGTTCATCGGAAATCCAGCTGACTGTTTCTGGATGTCTTTCTCGGACTTTTCCGGAAGTTGTTAATGATCTTAGACTCCCAGTACCAGAATCAGTGCTGGAGAAGGGAATGGTACACTTCTAAACTTTAAACAGTTAATGATTATGAAAGTTAAACTACTTCAAAGAGAAAAACCAACCGATGGAAGTTGCTTTTTTTTTTTTGGGTCAAGACTAGTTTATCTGTGTAATTTCTTTTATTATATATTATTTTCATAATTTTCCAGAGATCCAGCCCAAAAATACCGAAACTAGTGAATTTTGTTTTGATGTAGATTGAGAAAACCTTAATTCTTTTGGCAGTTCATATACTCTTTTGATGACAACCTATAGTGCCCCTTAATTAAAATTTATGTGATTTAGTTAGAACCTCGAGATTGAGTGCTACTGTCAGGTAAGGAGTTGCCATGCGTTCTTTAGGTTTATTGACTTTCCTATGTTGCATTGTTAATCGTCTTGCTCCTTGTCGAAGAAAACTATGAAAATTGTTTTTACAGCTTCCACCCTCTGGTAGTTATAGGGAATAGTCTCGTGCCATTGAGTTCCTATTTGGTGTGAGAATCAGTGAAAAGGATTCTAGTAGGACGTGTTTTGAGCAAAAGGAACAATTCAGAAACTAAATAAATAGAACAAATGAAAGAATATGGACTGATTTTATGAAAGAAAGAGAGTATAAGCTAGGCCTCATGCTAGCTTAATTAGGTTCACACCCAAGAAAAGTAATATATAACTTAATTCATTCCAATTTGCCTCCACATTTGAAGCAGCAAGTATGCATCGAACCATATTCAAGAGTTATCCTGATCAGAATCATCAGTCATCAGCATTGGATTCTGAAGTTGTTCACCATCTTTATCACTGGCCACTTCATCTTCTTTTTGCTCTTCTTTGTCCACTCCTATGTGCAGATTGTTTCTGGTAGGACATTGATAAACCTTATGCCCTTTGCATTCACATCTGAAACAACAGTCAGTCGATCACTATTGCCGATACCCTTTCCTTTCCCTCCTTCCTTCTTATTTCTGTGTACTGCGGTTTCGGCAAAGAGCTGTTGATATTAAACTTTCTTGCTACTGGCTCTTTCATCTGAGAACTACTTTTCTTAAAAGTCGTCATGTTCATATATCCTTCAAGTCAAGTGCAATCTGGAAAGCATTTCCCCCCATATAAGGAGTGTGTATCTTAGCATTTCTTTTCTTATTTCAAATCTGAGACCAGATTTGAATCTTGCCAAACTATGGCGAGGATCTTCAACAATCTGACTTCTTGCTTTCAATTCATCAAATTTCTGCATGTACTCTGCGACCGTCATCGTTCCTTGCTTCAAATTTACAAAATGTTCACATAACCTGTCTTCATAGTTCTGTGGCATGTATTTTTCCCGCAACCTTTCTTTCATCTCCTGCCGGTTGCTATCGGGAGGTCGCCCCAACCTCCTCATGTTTACTTCAACAATCAACACCATTCCACCATACCTTTGCAAGATTTACCAACTTCATTTTGGCAAACCTGACACGTCGCTCACCCGGCATGTGATACCAGTGAAAGTATTCTTCAATGGCAGAAATCCAATCAACAAAGGCGGTTGCATTAAATCTTCCATCAAATTCTGGTACATCAATTATCACCTTCTTTGTGATATCTCCAGTTGTGTTATAAGGGTCATATGGGCCTCTGTTCATGAAGTGTCTCGGCATATTAAACATGCGTGGCAGTTGCATCCATGGCAGTCCATTATCCAATGGCTCTTGCCTCGGAATTTCTTCTTCTTTTGGCTGTTCGTTGCCATCATTATTTGCGTCATTGTTTGCACTAGATGATTCTCCTTCAGGATTTTTAACAGTTGGATTTATCTTTGTTTCAACCTGCTTCACTCTGGCACCAATGTTTTCGATCCGCTGATTTAAATTATTAAGGCTTTCCATCATTTGTAGCAGCACCTGATCTTGTTCAGCATCTGTAAATCGACCTCAAAATAAACGCTCCGTGCGAGTCGTCATAGCGCTTCCTAGCTCTGGTACCAGATCTGATTACAAGTATTTATAGGTCTCTTAGGAAGATTCCTAGCTAGTAACATTTAATTCCTAGGGACCTTTGAACTCCTAAGAGACTTATAGATTTTCTTAAATAATTTACTTGACACTTTAGGACTTCATACAAGTAAGTTAATCATGAAATGAATCTGGACATTTACTGAACTTGGTAATTTTGTGGAACCTCCTCCTTTCTTGAATATATTTTTCCATATCTCTTTGAATTTCCATCACTTGGTAGGAGTGTAAAATTCACCCTGGTACATTCAAACTTTGGAGTAGGTGTACAGGACTGTTTATTAGTGTGTGAGCAGTGCTTAGTGCTCAAGATCTTTTGAACTGAATATTTTGTGATATGACCAAGTTTTTGTTTACAATTTGACAACTTCTTGTGGAACCGCCTAAATGGATATGAATGCATTATGTTCTCATTGTTGCAACTTTCAATTACAAGACTTACTATAACAGTCTTCAATTATTCTCCAAGTTTAACACTTTTGGAAGTGCTCATATTCTACCTTTTGGTTTGTGCCGTTTAGCTCCAATTGGTGCCAAACTTTTTCCCATTGTACAATAACACATTGCTTAAGGAATTTTTCCACAGTTTTGTTGATATTTGTTCCTGTATTTTTTTCATAATAAGCCCAAAAAAACTCTATTTTGCATACATTTATTTTGGTCGATATATATATATATATATATATACATGTGTGGTTGTGTTATTAAATCATAAATTATTGGTGAGTGGTTTCGTTGCAGTTCTGCTTGCTGGAAACAATGTCCTTTATGGATTCAATTCCTCCATTCAGCAGAAAGCAGTGGCATGTGATTATTTTTTTGTTTATTGATGCGCTCTCTGTTTCTCGGGTTCCTTCAATTGCTCCGTATATGACAAGTAAGAGAAAATTGCTTCACAAGGTATTGTCTATTCACCATACTTTATCATTATTTGGCAAGTTCCTCTGCAATTTTTTTTTCATTTTCCCAGTTCTATTATTGAAATGGTATCGTAGGTCAGTAATTTTGAAACTGTAGAAGTGTGTTCAGCGTTACAAGCTTCATTAAGCTATTCAAGCACACAAAAGTCTTGTGCATATGAGCTTAACTACACAAATTTGTTTTGTGTAACCAGACCTAAAATTAATGTCATAATTTGTTTTGTGTGTGCTTAGGTGTTGGATGATGCAAAGATAAATGCAGAAGAGTATGAACTTTTGAAGGACCTAGTACTTCCACTTGGCCGAGTGCCTTACTTTTTTGCACAAAGTGGAGGCTAAAGAATAAATTTGTACCTTCTATTTAAGCCTCTTTGAATTTAAACTTTCTCATGGTGATGCTATTTTTTATATTTATATAGGCTCTGTGTTTGAATTTTAAAAGCGTTGACAGTTTTTTTTTTGGTTGACAGTTGACTGTTAATTGTAAATAAATTTGTAGGTTACTACTTGCTACTCATATTTTGTAGAATTTCAATTACAGAAAATTTGCACCCTCAAACCTTATAAAAAATTAGAATTCATTTTTCTCACTAAACCACATCATAGAAATATAGATCATTGCTTTCACTCTTACATCATTTCTTGTGCCTTTATGTTCACAATTTTTGATTGCCTCATGTTGGGTTATCCCATAACAGTTGTGGAAGGAGAAGTGTTGGTTCGTAGTGGAAGGTGAAAGGTTGTGGTTTGTAAGGGTGAGGGAAGTCATGTATCCTACAAGTTGGTTTCTGGGGTTAAAACAATAGCACCCAACATTAATGTTGAATCCTAGGTTACAGTGATCCCTAATTCCCCATTGAGTGTGTCCAGTTGCACAGTAGGGGGGGGGGGTCTATTCTCTGTGTACGCTGATCCCCTATATGTATAATGTGAGTCATACTGCACATCAGCTGAACTCTGCGAGTGAGGAGGCCCTACATGTGAAGGGAGATATTGTTGGGCTGAATCCCATATTGCGAATGGAAAGAACAGTTTGCTATTTAATAAGTATATGAGAAAAGTGCCTTACCCTACTAGCTAATTTTCGGGGTTGAGACGAGCACAATCACATTCATACTGTATTCTGTTCTTTCCAACATCCCATTCGTTCTGACCAGCCGGAGCTTTACTGTTATATTTGTCTTATTGTGCATTGTAAAAATGAATTAGATGAGTTTTCTGTGATCTTGACTGCAAGTGGTGTTTTGTCTAGTGTTGTAGCACCCAGGGTATGGCGAGACTATGTGGATGAGGGTGCAAAATCTATATACAAAGTTAAGTTCAATCAGTTTCACAGTTTTGTAAAGGATCTATGTAGTTGCTTTTTTTTTTTTATTCCAACAAATATGCATGTGTATCATGTAGCATGAACTATTGAAATTCATAGCGAAAGGTGGAGTTCTACGTATGAAGTAGTATCTTCTAGAATATAGACACAGAGAGGGGACAAATTGAATATTACTACTTCCAAGTTCGTGCTACCCCCACTTTCCTTGGACTGCAATTCATTGGTTTTCTCAGTGCTTTATCCGCTATTTGGATGTCTAAATACAAACCATGTCCTATACGTACTACATACAACAACTATATGTTATTGTATATTATTAATATCAAAATATTAAAATTTTGATAATGAGTTAATTGGTATTTAAACTAATTTATAAATTTATTTAGTTTAAAAATTTATTAAAATTAAAATATTGATATATTGATATATTTTTTTGTGAATAAAATATTGATAGTTAATTGATCATATTTAGGTCAATCTACATGACCACTTATTTTTAACAAATCTAATTATTTTAAAAATCTGTTCATATTATAACACGTATTAATATTATAATTAAAACATTAATGTCTACTTATTGCTACAGGGGTCAGTACCAAAGTAAAACCTCTCTTCTACTCTCTCCTTTTATTTTTTTATAAAATGTATTATTAACATATTGATTCATGTATTTGAATGAAAATATATTAACTAAATATTAATAAAAAAAATTATGCACGAATACTTAAATTTTATTGATAAGTTTGTTTTAATGCATGCTAGTGTTGTTCTTTCCGCTTGCATGATCAGGAATTTTCACTCTATCCTGTCAATTAGCATTTAGTTAAAAATGATCAATTCCTTATATAGGTTAAGGTGTACATCACCTTACTGGGCAATTGGGTATATATTGATGTATAATTAACAGTATCTCCACTATATCCTCATTCTGATGTGTTAATTCATGGTATATTTATAAATTGTTTCTTGTTTAGTAACAGATACTACTGATCATGCATTATACAGTGCTNATTGTAAATAAATTTGTAGGTTACTACTTGCTACTCATATTTTGTAGAATTTCAATTACAGAAAATTTGCACCCTCAAACCTTATAAAAAATTAGAATTCATTTTTCTCACTAAACCACATCATAGAAATATAGATCATTGCTTTCACTCTTACATCATTTCTTGTGCCTTTATGTTCACAATTTTTGATTGCCTCATGTTGGGTTATCCCATAACAGTTGTGGAAGGAGAAGTGTTGGTTCGTAGTGGAAGGTGAAAGGTTGTGGTTTGTAAGGGTGAGGGAAGTCATGTATCCTACAAGTTGGTTTCTGGGGTTAAAACAATAGCACCCAACATTAATGTTGAATCCTAGGTTACAGTGATCCCTAATTCCCCATTGAGTGTGTCCAGTTGCACAGTAGGGGGGGGGGTCTATTCTCTGTGTACGCTGATCCCCTATATGTATAATGTGAGTCATACTGCACATCAGCTGAACTCTGCGAGTGAGGAGGCCCTACATGTGAAGGGAGATATTGTTGGGCTGAATCCCATATTGCGAATGGAAAGAACAGTTTGCTATTTAATAAGTATATGAGAAAAGTGCCTTACCCTACTAGCTAATTTTCGGGGTTGAGACGAGCACAATCACATTCATACTGTATTCTGTTCTTTCCAACATCCCATTCGTTCTGACCAGCCGGAGCTTTACTGTTATATTTGTCTTATTGTGCATTGTAAAAATGAATTAGATGAGTTTTCTGTGATCTTGACTGCAAGTGGTGTTTTGTCTAGTGTTGTAGCACCCAGGGTATGGCGAGACTATGTGGATGAGGGTGCAAAATCTATATACAAAGTTAAGTTCAATCAGTTTCACAGTTTTGTAAAGGATCTATGTAGTTGCTTTTTTTTTTTTATTCCAACAAATATGCATGTGTATCATGTAGCATGAACTATTGAAATTCATAGCGAAAGGTGGAGTTCTACGTATGAAGTAGTATCTTCTAGAATATAGACACAGAGAGGGGACAAATTGAATATTACTACTTCCAAGTTCGTGCTACCCCCACTTTCCTTGGACTGCAATTCATTGGTTTTCTCAGTGCTTTATCCGCTATTTGGATGTCTAAATACAAACCATGTCCTATACGTACTACATACAACAACTATATGTTATTGTATATTATTAATATCAAAATATTAAAATTTTGATAATGAGTTAATTGGTATTTAAACTAATTTATAAATTTATTTAGTTTAAAAATTTATTAAAATTAAAATATTGATATATTGATATATTTTTTTGTGAATAAAATATTGATAGTTAATTGATCATATTTAGGTCAATCTACATGACCACTTATTTTTAACAAATCTAATTATTTTAAAAATCTGTTCATATTATAACACGTATTAATATTATAATTAAAACATTAATGTCTACTTATTGCTACAGGGGTCAGTACCAAAGTAAAACCTCTCTTCTACTCTCTCCTTTTATTTTTTTATAAAATGTATTATTAACATATTGATTCATGTATTTGAATGAAAATATATTAACTAAATATTAATAAAAAAAATTATGCACGAATACTTAAATTTTATTGATAAGTTTGTTTTAATGCATGCTAGTGTTGTTCTTTCCGCTTGCATGATCAGGAATTTTCACTCTATCCTGTCAATTAGCATTTAGTTAAAAATGATCAATTCCTTATATAGGTTAAGGTGTACATCACCTTACTGGGCAATTGGGTATATATTGATGTATAATTAACAGTATCTCCACTATATCCTCATTCTGATGTGTTAATTCATGGTATATTTATAAATTGTTTCTTGTTTAGTAACAGATACTACTGATCATGCATTATACAGTGCTGGTTAGATTGTTTATGTTTGCACCAGAAGATGTATTCAAGCAATGAAGTGAGATGCCTTGATCTTAGTCCTTTATGCAGATAGCAATGATTATTATTTGCTAGTACATGAGTTGCAATTCTTATTTGTCAACTAACTAGTTTTGGGCTTGCCCAGTAAACAAAGAAAGATAAATATATGATAAAAAGAAAGAATAATGTTAGTACTAGTTTTGGGACCAGGCAGAGTGGTTGTAATCAAAAGAACATGTTCCTAATACTCTCTTCTGAGACCTAATTCTCTCCCTATATTTTTCTAACTTTTCAAACAACACTATAGAGTTCAGTTTTATTAAGAAAATACATACTCAGCATATATAATCCCCCCAAGGCTGGAACTAAGTCACTAACTTTACCAAGAATTCATAGTGTTATAAGGTATTAGCATTAGCATTAGCATTAGCATACAAATTATTATTTTTTAGAATATTGGAAATGATTCGAATTGAAGATTTTTGATACCGTGTTAATAAAATACTCTTATTTATTTATTGATCCTAAAAATAAACTTTCGAGTAAAAGAACATGTTAACTTCTTGATATACATATTGAATATTTGAATCACAGTTAGAATTGTAATTTAATGCTAGGACAAAAGTTTGCACAATATTCTTTTGCACCACATGTTCAACCATCAAAATTCATGCCAGATGATTGAATACCAACAGAATATAACCACAATTGCTGAAATTTTATTGATATTGTGTCATTTGCAAACTAGGCAAAAGTAAACTTCAAAATGAAAATTTGGCACTTGGTTAGGAGCAGCTTTTGCATTTGCTCGTTTACTGCTACTAATCACTAGACTTTCTCATGTCACAACTTACTGCTTATTGTGGGTACTCATGATCAGACTATATAATTCTTACCAAAAGACATTCTCCTAATGGCATATATTGGTCGGTGTTCAATCCAAATTTAATAATGCAAGGCACAAACCGAAAGTATATTCCACTATCAATCTCATTCCTCGTATAAAACGGCACGCTTGATCAATCGAAGTTGAATCAATGCTCTTTGTTCTGAGTTCTCCATCTTGTGAACTCTTTGCAACTTGTTCTAATGCCTTGAAGTGGTCACAACCATAGCTTAAAGTCTCGGCCTTTTTCAATTCCACGGATCGTGGGCGCCTTCACTCTATCCACCCTAAAATCTCTATAGCCTATTAGTGACAAAAACTCTTGAGTGAAAGTCCGAACTTGTGATGATCTGATCATCCCCACAGCCTATTATAAAGACAGACTTGTATACCGATTAGTTCATGCCACATTCCTTGCTATAAGACCTATCTGATCAGCTAACTGCAAAACTATAATCATTATTCACCATGAAAGTTCTTCGGATTTTATTGTTTGTTTTAAACATTTTCTTGATCTTTTCTGCAACTTCAGTCCACTGCAGGTTTCTTGACTTTTTTACAAAAGAACCAAGTTTCCGAAAAATGTCTGAAATTTCACTACCACCATCTCCTGCACCTGAAGCAGCTGTAGCTTATTTTGATTCCACATCCATTCCTCGTGCTATCTTTGATGTAGTCTCCTTTGGTGCTGTTGGAGACGGTTTGACAGATGATACACAAGCATTTAAGATGGCCTGGGATGCAGCTTGCTTGACTGAATTAGCAATCCTTTTGGTTCCTAAACATTACACATTCATGATACAATCTACTATATTTACAGGGCCTTGCAAAAGTGGCCTTACATTTCAGGTATACAGATTTTTCTTATTCCACTCAATGTCTTAAAATATTTAAAAATGTTTATAAAGATTAGAACTTTAATTTTTTTTTCTTGATGTTCAAGATTGATGGAACTGTGATTCCACCGGATGGACCAGATTCATGGCCAAAGACTAATAGCAGAAGACAATGGCTGGTTTTCTATAGAATAAATGATTTATTAATGCAAGGTGGTGGAGTCATAGATGGCAGAGGAGAGAAATGGTGGGATCTACCTTGCAAACCCCACAAAGTATGCAATTTCTCCCACCCTCATGTTCTTTATATACCCAAACCTCAGTACATATATACTAATTGTTTATACTTTATACATATTCATTCATTTACATTCCTAATTTAATAAATCAATTCACAGGGAGTAAATGGAACAACTCTACCTGGCCCTTGTGACAGTCCTGTTGTAAGTGCCAATACATTTATACTTCACTACCAAAATACAACTTATGTAATACTTGCAACTTAAATATTTCATTCATATAGGCTTTGAGGTTCTTTATGAGCTCCAATTTGACAGTTAAAGGGCTCAAAATCAAGAACAGCCCTCAATTTCATTTCAGATTTGACAAATGCCAAGATGTTCATATAGATTCCCTTTATATAAAATCACCTGCACTTAGTCCCAACACTGATGGAATTCACATAGAGAATTCGAACAATGTGAAGATATACAACTCAGTCGTTTCGAATGGCGATGATTGTGTGTCTATTGGAGCTGGTTCTCATGATGTAGATATAAGTAACATAACATGTGGCCCTAGCCATGGCATAAGGTAAATACAACTTCTCTAATTCTGCTTTGCATCACTTCTATTTGGAAAAAACAATTTAAGTTAATTAATTTTTTTTATATATTCAAATATGCAGCATTGGCAGCCTTGGAATACACAATACGCGAGCTTGTGTATCAAACATAGTAGTTACCAATTCAGTCATCAAGTATTCGACTAACGGGGTTAGGATCAAAACATGGCAAGGTGGTTCAGGATCAGTATCTAAGGTCACCTTCAAAAATATTCACATGGACACTGTCCGAAATCCTATAATTATAGATCAATTTTACTGTGAAACAAAAGGATGTGCTAACCAAACATCTGCAGTATACATAAGTGATATAGAGTATACAAGTATCACGGGTACTTATGATGTGAGAAGTCCTCCAATGCATTTGGCATGCAGCAGCAACATACCATGCACGAACCTCACACTTTCTGATGTCAAATTGCTTCCTTCTCAAGCACAAAAATTGTTGGAACCATTTTGCTGGAATGCTTACGGAGATTTACAGACACTTATAATCCCACCGGTTTACTGCTTGTTGGAGGGAAATCCCCTGGTTTTACTCGAAAACAGTGTTAATCTTTGTTGAAAATGAATTGTAAAAAATAGTATATAGTGCATACTTTATACATACATGTACAGAAATTAGTGTGCCGAAGTTCTTTACGAGAACAATTTCTCTAAAATCTGCATACATCTTATCCTCGCAAGACTCTACTCTACAAGCGGATACATTATCAATTGTTTTAGCAATACTTTCGGTAAATATAGTAGCCAAATTACTATGTTGTAGACCGTGGCACGCCCCCTATATACAGTATGGGGAAAAAGACTAGTTGTAAGTTGTAACATAGTTGTGAAACTTGGTTTCACAGTTGCTGGGGATAAGTAAAGGATTTTATAACCTTTTGGTCTTGTTATGCACAATGTAAAGAGTATACTTTCTTAGAGCTTTGGTTTTTGTTACGCATATAATGCTTCTAAGCTTCTTTTGATGGTGCTATATAAAGTTATTGGGTGTTTGCCCGTGAACATACATTAGTCACTTACTGCATGAGATGTCTTCTTTTTATTATTGGTGATATTTTTTTGTGCCGTCTATTATCATTAATAAATAGGAATCAATCAAAATTTGACAACTCTTTTATTGTTGTGTGCCCTTAAACACATATTAGAAAAACCGAAAGTTTATTTTGGAAAATTGATTAATCAACCCGACTTGAACACGGTACTTCTTTTAATACAAAAGTAAAAGACTTATCCTCTTTCGTTTGAACTTGAATTCAATTTTGGCTCACTCCAAATTTTTTTAGAATAAATACTTATTTGCAAGGCTACAAATTAACTTATTCAAAAAAAATACCGACCGATTCAATATTACTTTTTCGGACATAAAATTAACTTTTAAGATGCATTTTGTATTTTCCAGATTTTATGGAGGTATTTCTACATAATACTTTCTAAAAATTTCGATGAAAAAATAATTATATAATCATTGGGGACATAGTTCCCTACCCTTTTGATCAACTGCTAAAATTAAATCTTGGTAAATGCAAATATTTTTTAAATTAAAGAGTTTTATTTATTTATAGAGATTTATCTACCCTGAGATTGGAAAATTTTATTCTTTTTATAAAAATTATTCATTTATCGAAATTAAAAATACAATATTTTTATTATGTTAGGACTGAATATAATTATTTATTTCACGAAATTATTTATTTATTAATATTGTACTCTATTTTTAATTTCAACACAAAATATATATATATATATAATATATTGTACATCAACAAATCAAGTTACTTAACAAAAATAAATAAATCAAGTTCGATTCGATTCGGTTTTTAATGCGGTAAACTATTACCACCATATTAACGTTCCAATTTTTTACTTTAACAATTTTCGGTTTGATTTTTATTTATACTGGATACCAGTGTATGTATAATAAGTCTGTAATACCAGTGTATAATACTCGTACACTATTAAGTGCTCAATGGCGTCAACGGGACGGTGCACGGGTTGCTTTCTTCTAACACTCAAAAAAGCAATCATCATCCCAATTTATTTTATCATTTTTCATTTCTATACAGCATTTACAGTTTTGGTGTAAAAGAAAAAATCTTACAACATAGTCTGAAATTTCGTCTAGTAACATTAAATAATGAAAAATATTGCAAAAACCGTTGATTTTATATATTCTTTGTATACTGAAATTGTCTTTAATGCAAAATTATGTTTAGGAAATTTCACAACTTGGATTGTCATTTCAAATTCTCATATTTATATTAATATTTAAATGTCTTAAAATTCAAATGAAATTTAAATTCTTATGATTACCAAAAAATGTCATTGGCCATTAAGTAAATTGTATTAATATATGTAAATTACAAACAATTTTAAAGTTTAGCTAGAAAAAGAGTTTAAAACATTTACGGTTCAAACCCTTATGCAAATATGGCTTATATTTTCTTTAATTTTGAGCTTTCCTGGAAAATCAAGATACTCCAGAAGCAAATACTTGGCTTTTACAAAACATATAGTGGAAATATAATTTCCTGCTAGCAAAAGACAAGCAGAAATAAAACATCAATGTTAACTAAAATTGTGAGAGAACTTCAGTGCATGAACAAGCTTGATAACTACTTTTGTCACAGATACCATCCAACATATACATCATATTCATATCCCAAACCATACAAAAACAATTTTCACATACACACAATTGTTTATTGAAACACCAAATCAGCACATCCATCCTGCAGATAATATAAGAGATAACATATATTACAGAAAACTGTGCTAACAGAAACCAGAATTTCTAAATACATTAGAATAACAATTCGAGGACCTTCAGCATAGAAGCGACAAATTAAATACATTGCACAGTTAGTCTAACTGGGCAATTTCCATAGACGAGGCAGCAATTTGCATGCAGTGCATATAAAGATTTAAAGAAGCAAGTACATCTGACAAGGTAGAAGCAAATTGCTACATTGGATGAGTAATTTTATGACGCAATTACCTTTAAGGAGGACACGGTGCATTGCATGCAGTTGACATTTAATTTATAGCGGCAAGTACGTCCAATAAGGAAGCAGCAAATTGCATTTGGGTCTCCTTGTCTATGGTTGAAAAGGAGGGAACATGCACAAAGAGTGACAAAATCCCATTTTGCTCCGCAAAATGCAAGGAATGATAGTAGACATAGTTGCAAACAAAACGGCCAGCATCATCAGAGGTTATGACCTCAAAACCCATCTTTGCCAAGGAATTCGTAATCTCCTCGACTGGAAGAGAAGTCTGAATCCAATACAAGCATAAATGTTTAATAGGGAAAAATGATGTAAGCATTATTTGTTTAAAAAGAAATGAAATACAGTCGAAAAAATGTATAAGATTAGTTATCGCATAAACAACAAGTAAGATTTTGCAAAGACCAGATGAAATAATGCAAATAAGATGCATCCTTATCGGTCTCAACTCTAAAGTTGCAACAGCCAGAAAGGCAGTCCTGTTTCAGGACCATACAGGGCAAAATATAGACCAAAAATCACTCAAAGATGCCAAGGGTCTTAATTATAACTATGGGCATTATCTTTGATAGGAACAAGTGCAGTACAGAAGCCAATCAACATATTTGCATCCTGTACTTTTTTGTCTGTCAAATCACTCCTGTTTCACCTTTTTAAATTGTTTCTTTTTAACTTTTTACAAATACACACACACACACACACACCATAAAGGTTAACTAGTATCCACAATTAAAGTAAATGATGCCCAAGAAAATAATGTACAAGTAGAAAAACTGTATAAAACAGATCCTTCATTTCTCAAAAATTCATTAGGCATCCATAAGGATTTATTACTTGGCCTGATGGTTCTAGATGTATGTTAGAATATTGAGCAATTAATCAAAGTTGTTGTACAACTGTACATATTTAAGAGGAAGTCCAAGAGTATTTAACGTTATGAATATATATTTTAACCCAAGTGCCAGAAGACAAATGAGATGTATAAATGGGACTCAAATATTCAAACTTTTTTCAACTCATATGCTAGATAAAACACATGCTAAAGATATTCTTAATTCACAATAAGCCAATAAGCATGGAAACAAAACTGAAACACATTTTAAAAATAAAATTGGAAAACATATATGTAAAACAACACAATGTTGAGCTTATCTTAGACTAGGGAAATATATGAAGGGGGTATCAAGATAGCTTTCAATTCTACCTTTCTCGTTCTTGAAATTGCTCCGTCTGCTGGAATTATGGGAACTTTCTGTATACAGTAATTTGCAAAGATTACAATAGGGTTTTAAAGGATTAGAAGTTGAAGTTAGTTCTGGATAATCTATATCTGACCTGAGGCTTCCATCCCATCTCATCCGCACAACGAAAAGTAGCTTCATTGAAGGCTTGATGTTCGATAGCAAACCTTGTTGCGCCACTATTAACACCAAAGTGAACCTGCCATGTTTTTTTTGTCAAAGGAAATATCTTTTACAAAGCGAGAAACTGGGAATACAATATGGATATGCAAAGTACAATTTTTTTAAGCATATAAACATAGCTACTTAAGCATTTCATATTACTGTACTTGATCTGGAAATAACAATCAAACCAACAAATAAAAATTGCAAGACATATATCAAGACCAAATTTCACATGTTACTGTACCAAATTAGTTTTCTGCGTTATATATCATAGTGATGTTTTGATGACATAGCACGTAATAATGTCTAGAAATCAGCCTTCAATCTGAAGTCAACAAGGAAATTCTACTCTTTTTAGGAGTATACGTAATCAACACTTGAATAACTACAATAAATGTTTAATATCTAAGTTTTGAGGATTGTGAAAGCTTATGGATTGAATCAGGTCCCTACACTGATTAAGCTAAAATAAAATGTTGCAATTCCATAAAGTAAGGAATACAAAATTTTGGTGAACAGTAATAAAGCCTTATTGAAGACAAAAATTGGCGAACGTGCTTTTTACTTTATAATGATATTTAGCTCCTCCAATACCTTTAGAGTACAGTGTTATAAACTATAATAACACAGTAAAGTATGTTACAATTTCCATAATAACAGTGTTATGAGTATGCCTATTGTCAAATGAAGTCTGAACAGAATGACCTACAGCATGAACGTTGTTCTTAGAAAATGCTAAAACACATATATATTTATACATACAGTATATAATTTCCTTAAGTTGACACAACTATATACAAATATATACGAGAGCAACTCACCCAGATAATTTTGCCACTGTTTGATGAATCTGAGTCCTTTATGCTTATAGCATTTTGCAGTGCCTGGTATAAGGGAGTAATTGCTCCCTCACCAGCAGTCTCGAGGATACTGCAACTCCCTAGGGTCACCCCTTTTCGTAAACCTTTAATTTTGACATATTCTTGTAAATTACTGACAATCGTCTCAGTTGGATTCTCTGAAACACCATGAAATTTCTTAAACCCTGTCACATGTATTGTTACCGCTGGAGTCCCTTCTGACCCCATTTACCGGACAGTTAAATGAACTCAAGAATCTCAAAGCATAAGCTTTATAACACCTGCATCAGCAACAATAAAGGAGTGAAGAAGAAAACCATAGTACAAGAGAAATGTCATATGAACGACAAGAAAAACTACTATATGACTAACTCGTAGTCAATGAACTGATTTTTTATTAAAGGTAACCGAGAAATGATAGCTTAAGTAAAAAGCACCCAACTTATAGAACACGGATATTATTTTTTTTTTCTTTTTTATTAATAATAACTTTAACTAACAACTAAGGGTTTACATTCATAAAATTTAATCAAGTAACCCTATTAACAAACTTGTTTGACAGCTAATGAGGATTCATGCATGATCACACAACACAGTATACTGTTTACAAAGCAAGAACCCTGTGACAGTCACAGTCGCCTACACAGCATAATCATGACCCATATAAAAACTCACAAAAACACAAGACAAGAAACCTTAAAAAACCATACTAAGATCACTTCGCTTCACCCCTGGTCTACTAAGAACACTATACAAGTTCTGGTATAGTGAGTGATTATGAAATAAAGGCCAAGAACACAACAATTCTCATTATTCATAGTCAGAATCATCTGTACAATAAAAACTAAAACAATTACACTTCTTTGTTAGTTCCCCAAATTAAAAGTCAAAAACACAAAATTAACAATATATCAAAGTCAACACCATCATCAAACAAGCTAACAACACACACCCACTTGAAAAAACATCATCCCGGGTTGCATAACCACATATATCATCATAATCAGTGAATTGAAATACTATAACACAACCCCATCAATAATCAACACTATAACACAAACCCAGATGAAATTATTCATGTATAAACAAGTAAAAAGACTGATCACACTTGATTATATACAAAATCAAAAACCCAATAATTCTCATCCTTACAATATAAAATAATTACAAGAAAAGAAAAGTAAACTTAATTTCAAACCTGGAAATGAAAAATGAAAATGGTTGTGTTTGTGTGTGTGTGTGTGTGTTCTTATCTGTACAAAAGTGAATAGATTGAAGACTTAATATTATTACCTACAGTAACATTATATGCGATTAGATTTGTAGTAATCAAATGAAATCATATGACTTGTCATCAATGGTTGACACGTGGCACTGCTGCAGTTGGTGGCCTTGAACAGAATTTTTTTTCTTCTTCTTCAGAGTTCGAATAAAAAACAAAAAATACGACAATTATTATGTACGCCTGTTTATTTAACTCGTTAAATAAATATTTTTGAGATTGATTTTTATTTATTTATTTGTTAAAGTTAGAAATATATCATAACTATTATATTAGAATTGTAGAAAATATTCTGTCAAAAAAAAAAGAATTGTAGAAAATATTAATTTATTTTGGTTATATTCATTTTTTCAGTAAAATAACTTTAACTTTTTATTAAAATATAAAAGATTTGAAAATGATATATTTTAATAATATTTTATGTGTCTCTAAATGCTTGAAAAATAAACCTACCACCACCAGGTTGTAAAAATTAAATTATTGTAAATTGAATAAAAAAGAAAAAGCTATGCTATTTCAACATTAAATTTATTTATTTATTGGCTAATTTCGTCATCCTCTTAAATATTTTTTTTAATATTCATATTATTACGGAACAAAATAATTTCAGTTAATATAGTTCGTTATGATCTCAAAAATTATATATAGAGAGAAATATGTTTCTAAACTCATCAAGGTAACTTACCTTTGAATATAAAAATTCGATGATATTTTTGTAATAAAAGAATTCACCACNAATAATAGAATTCATCACGCTATATTTATAAAAATATTATTGACGTTATATTATAATTAATTTTAGACAAGTACATGACTTTATGGTCATTAAGCCCGTATATATGCCTTAAGAATTTACTTAAATATTTTTATGAACAATTCAGAATTAAGAATTGTTAAGTGGCACAAGAAGTTTACATGAAACAACTCTTGGTATCTTTCTCAATTATAGGGACTAGAGTACCTAAGTAAGTTTATATCTCAGAAAAAGTTGAATTTTCTGAGGATGTGAAAAGGAAAAAAACAGCACAGAAAAAATTAAAAACTTCAAGGCTCTAGGTTTGAAGAACTAGATTTTTGCCAAGAATCATGTCATCTGTGGTGAAATCAGCTTCTTTTCTGAACCCTCCCCTGCCATAATCTAATTGATAGGACTGTGTCAAACCTTCTACCAGACCAAACTCTGGTGTCAACCCAAGCACACTCTTCGCTTTCTCGACAGAGGTGAAGAAATGCTGCATTTTAAGGAAGAAATCTTTGCGAGTTAATCAAACAATTATTTTTCGATGAGATTTAAGAAATAAATATGCATATTTCGAGCTTAAAGCATAGGCCTAGAAGGCTAGAACTGTGTCGGAGTATACCAGATTTTTTCATTAATTTACCAAACTAATTCTTCCTGGTGGGATAATCAATTAATCATGAAGAGCATGCAAGTTCAGTACTGTTATATTTTCTTGTTATTGAGCAGGAAACTGTAATATTATCTTATGCAGAAACAGAACCAGAATTCACAACCATGTACCTGATCACGGAATGGAAATGCTTTCTTTTTACCAAAATCGAATTCTTTGGGATTGTAGTGAACAAGTTCGGGCTCAGGGAATCCACCAGCCTGTCACAGATATACATAGGCATTAACATAAAATTTCACTAGGCACAGAATATGTATACTGAACAACATACCTTGGCACATGCTCTTGCTAATCCATCAAACGTAACATACTTCTCCCCGGATATGTTGAATACTTGTTTCATCGCTTTTTCATTACAAAGTACCTCAACAAAAGCCTTTGCTAAGTCCTGGTATCAAGCAGAATAGTAGAGGTAGATGTGTCATATGTCATAACTTACAACACTCCATTTTATTATGCTATGTTTCATGCAAGGCTGTTCTAGCTTAATTAAAAGGGAGCGGAAAAGCGCTTGTTGACTTGCTTAGCCTCACTTTCTATAAATATGCGAGTAGAGAGAAGGCTCTTTCTAAGCGATGTTTAACTCTCTGTCACATTTCTTGGGTATGAAACAAAACGGTGGTAATGCTGAGTAAGCAATTACTAACCTCTACATGACCAAGTTGCGTTATTTGCATCCCCGAGCCAGGAATGGGGATTGGTCGACCTGCTTTTAATCGGTGAAAAAACCACTCTTCAATAGGGTTGTAATTCAACGGCCCATAGATATAAACTGGCCTGATAGAAGTCCAATTAGCATCTCTGGATTGTAGCAAGGCTTCTGTGTTAAGCTTTCCCTTGTGCCTGCTCTTTGGGTCAACTGCATCACTCTATTACGGAAAAAAAAGTGAACAAGTATTACTGGTATGAGAGATGTGTAGGATGTTTACTACAGACAAGTTCCCAGCAGAGCATAATCTTGCAGGCAATGATGGACATTAATTCACTAAATTATAAACATATCATGTATACAATACAGGGAATATGAGTTCTGATAATTCAATGCTTATTTTCAACAAAGCACCTTCTCTAAGGTTAACAAAGAAGAAATAACACAATTTATATCGGTTGATCATTTCCTTCTAGACTGTTAGAAAGGGAGTTCTGCAAAACAATCTTCACTCCCTATGGCATTGACCAGTCTTGAATGATGCTGATTCAAGTCGTGAAATTTCACAGGATTAAGGAAGCTAAGATGACTGACCATGGCGTCTATAGACAATAGTTCATCATTGTTTATGGACTAATGGTGGATGTAGTGGAAAACTTGGAAGATGACAATTAATGAACATATACTTTCAATTTTAGCGAATATTGAGGCAATAGAATGTCTTTAATTAAGAGAAAGATTAATAATAGTACACTGACCTCAAAATGGGGTAAAAGATCAGATTTTAGGTAGACACCAGCTGAAGAACAGTATATATACCTGTCAACAAGTGACAGCGAGTCAGCAACCAACATTAGGAAAAACTTTAGATGTCTCCAATTACCTAGAGTTATAAATATGTTTACTAGATCAGTGACTCTAACATAAAAAGAGCAATCTCCATGAGCCCCTCAATTTTAGAAGAGCAATACACAACTTGTATCCAAGAACCTTGACCATAGATACTTATGATCTTTTCCGTTAAGAAAAGTAAATCAATTTAAACTACTACTCGGATAATCAAGTTTTCACAGATTTAGCTTACTGTTCCAGATTTGGTAATGCATCCAATATGGGTTCTACTTCATCCGCCTCACGTCCTGAAAATACGAAGGTAAAAAATTTCTTATAAAAACTATATAAAGAAAAGAAGAATAAATACATTATTGAAGTGAAACACTACTTATTAACATTGTAATGCAGGGACCAAGGGCTAATAGCATAAGATTAGATATACCATTAATGTCATAAACAACATCAAAGCCTTCTGCAGCAAGACTAGATCTCACAAAATCAAAATCCTTCCGATCTCCTTTCAAGTGAGATATCTATAATGTAAACACATTTGTAATCCTTAGAAAATAGCCTTTGGACATTGAATTTAAGTATATAACAACAGGCAAACCACAAGTTTTATATCAGAGCCATCATAGAACACGTATAATTGTATTTCGTACCTTGGATTTGAAATCATCATAATCCGCCTCTGATTCACCAGGCAAGTTCTGGGTGATGGGTGCTTTCCCTCTAGTAAACAGAGTTACCTGCACTAGCAATTATATACGGTTCATAAAGAATTTAAAGAATGTGCACTTGTAGTCATGTTGTTAAGTAATCAAAACTTATCAAAAAGAAGAGAGGAAACTTAATTATAAAGAGAGGTTAGAAAGTTATGTATAAACCTGATGGCCCTCTTTAACCAGAAG